>OY735205.1:1560000-1752500 GCA_963457665.1 Thysanoteuthis rhombus | reverse complement strand
ATTTTTGAGGTATATAAAAAAAATTAAGAAGTCAATGTGTAAATTCTGTTTTGATCTGATCAGATCAAGTATTCAGCCAATCAGCGAATCTGCTCATTTATCCTCTACTGACTTCAAGCTTATTTTTTCTAATTGAATTGATGATGGACTGTGTCATCAGATCCAACAGATCTCCTCTCTCAATTTCAGAAGTTTTTGCAGAGAGAAAAACTTGTTCTGTCAAGGCAAGTACTTCACTATCCGTCTGAAGAACAATGATGATAATACACAGTTTGAAGCTGTGGAGAACCATGGTCGCCCGCATGTCCTGAAGGGATACAGTACATAGAGAAAAACAATTGTTTGCTCAATACCTTTAGTGGTCTGGATATTTTTATTGGAATGTAAAGTCTTTGAGTGTTTGCCAGTGAGTTTTGTGATCCATCAAAATGACACCATTGATGATGATGATAACGGCAAGGAATTCGCCAAAGCCGGTCTGTCAAAAGCATTTATGTAAGCCTCATTAGAAATCTTTTGTTCTCAACACATTGCTTGAATAATGAAGCATTTATTTTTTGGACTGTGCATGTGAGGCGTGTACTCATCGTAATTGAGGCAAACAACTTCTACATTGAATGTCACGTATTTAAAAGCAGTGGGCTGCCTCTTCCGACAAGGTAACCAACTCTCTAAATGAAATATCACTACTGTACATCAAAGATGGCATCACCTTGATTGCCTTTGGTTATCAGAACAATCTTAAACTCAACCTATCCGAAAAGAGGGCTTCTTGTTTTATTGGTGCACCAAATATCTCCGAAATGGGAAGGGACAGATCAGCCTGTTGATTGACTGTCTTCCAAAATTTATAGTCAAAATTGAGGGAAAAAAGTCTAGCTGTTCCAAAAAATCATATCCAAAAAATTATCTGAAATTGAGGTAAAAAATCCAAAAATATTCAGATATCAGTGCCTGAATAATTAAAAGTATCAGGATTTAGCCCAAATAATCTAAAAATATCTGAAGCTTAATAAAAAGAAAAGTATCCGAACTGATATCCAATACCTAAAATCAAGGGGGTTAGGCAAATTTTGATATTTGGATAAAATATATGAACATATCAAGATTTTTGATAAGATATCTAAAACTATTGAGATTTGGCTAAACAAAACTAAAAATATAGAGATTTTGCCCCAAAAATCTAAAATGTTCAGATTTTGCCAAAAACATTAAAAAATGTCTGAGCCTCATTAAAAAATATCCAAACCGTTATCTGATACCTGAAAACAATTTCTTATATATAAACAGGAAAAATTATGCGATAAAACGCAAATATTTCAATGATAATAGTAGTTGCTTTCTTTAAAATAAGATATAAGATTCTTCTAAGATTGTGCAAATAAAAAAAGGCTCAAAAAATCTTTTTGGGAAAAAAATTTTCCATGGATAAATATTTTTAAATATTCAAAAAATATTTACTCTTCCTAAATACTTATGGAACATTATTCTTGAATGAAACTGTTTTATCATTTGAGAAATGTAAAATTTAACGAAATCTGACAATCCAGAATTTTAAATATAATTCAATTTTTGGCAGAACTCAAAGAGAGTCTTAAACATAGAAAACATAGATAAAGCTTTTTTTAGGGAGTAATCTTTTGTCCTTAAATTCCTGAGAAAATTTATCAGTTTAAAAAAGTTAATTTTTCAAGGTAAAATAGGGGTGGGGGTTCTATTTATAATGTGGCCAAAATGCTAAACTGGAACCATTTTTTTGCCATCTGTATAGAAGTACAGCTATGAAGTACTTGGCTACTTCTCTTGTGTAGGTTGTGAATACTTTTTTCACAAGTAATTTTTGTGCTTTCTCAATGGTTTTGGGGAAACCTGCATAGGTTTGCTTCTAAAACCTCAATGACAGGATGAAATTCTTATAAAATTCTCATTTTTAAAACCTTGATCAATTTTTTAAAAATTTAAAACTATTTATAAGTTTTGAAAATCAACCCCCTAATTTTTTTAAATGATGCAACAAAAATACAAAGAATTAATTGTAACAAGGGGAAAATAATTCATGAGAGCCGTACTTCTGCATGAATGGTGCTCCAAGTTATTTTTATAGTTATCTTGTAAACAGAACACACAGTAAAACTTTCAAAAAATCAACTCTCAAAACCAATAAATTCTCTGAGGAAAAGAAGGTCTCATTGAGAGCAGAAAAATCACTTGTGAAAATAATTTCTATTCTTAAGAGTCCCAAATTTTTATTACCTTATATCATTGGTGGCACTGGTTCTAACTGTACCCCACTGCATCTCTTTAGATTATATTACAGATTTTTCAAGGTTCTGCCACTATATGACAGCCCCAATCTGGAGCCTCCCCTCTTACATACATACATGGAGCAAATAGTAAATATTTCAGAAATAAATTCACAGCTTTCCTAGCAAAATCTGATGACCGAACATATCGAGAAATGGCAAACACAGTGGAAGTTTCTTTTTTGTATAGACACAGCAATTTTATATGTTGACCTTAAGGTGTTGGGTTATCACACAACTGATAAAATGGTCTTAAACTTATAATACCTCCCTACAAAATATTTGCTCAAGTAAGGATTAGAAGGATACATATGGGCCTCTGATCACCTAAAGGGTAAGAAAAGGTTGTCATACGTTGAGATGAAAAGATTTTAACTCAGAAAAGGCTTAGAAAACAGTATAATTAAGATATATTGGGATAATTTTGAGGATCCTTTGGAAGACCCTGGAAACCATTTTGATCAGCCAATGAAGGGAGAATTGCTTCTCAAACTCTTTCTTCCGGGATACCTGTTCATCTTGTCTGACAATGCTGGCATACCCTTTGTAAAGAATACAGAATTGAATATAAAATAACAGACAATAGACAAGTAGTATTTGTTGGTGATTTTATTAAAATAATGTTCAATTTTTATGAGATGAATGAGTTTTGCCTTTTCCAATAAGTAACTCAAGGCACAGTTTTAGAGAAACACTCCCGTGTATCATTCACAAGCATGAAATTTGTTTTTAGTTACACACATTGCTGAAAAACCTTGTTTACAACTCAAATGATTTGCTTTTAGTTGGTTGTGATTACATCAAAATTCCAGTATTTTAAAAACCTTGCATCCTCCTGTCATTTTTCTTTCTACCCCAGATTGAGAAACCCTGGCTTGAAACATTGTAAAAAGGCAACTGAAAAAAAGGGAGCCGCCTCAGTACCCCCCTACCCTGTTGCCCCGCTACCCACCCTGTTGCCCCCCACTAACTCTATTGCCAGTCAGCAGCTTACACCTGATTTCCTACCGCTAAGATCTTTGATTTTACCTCCTTTGTCTCCTGCCATCATCATTTGCGATGGAATTAACCTTTGTGGGTAATTCCTTTAGTTAGGCAATGATGTTTTGTTGAATGTTTTTTCCCCCTCATTTCAGACGGGCTTTCGTTTTATTAGACACATTAGAGTGCCATAAAAACAGCTGGTACTGGAGTAGTGGTTAATGAAACAAATTCTTTTACTTGCATTATCAATCTAACTCAAGTGATGTCCCGAAAACCGGCTCTGCAAATGACTGTGACTTCCTTCTGGTTAGTCGTGAAGTTTTTTCAATCATGTACAATCCGTGATCATGATTCTCGAGAGAAAACTGTAGATGAACAGGTTTGGTTAGTCATTCTACAGAAATTATCACAAGGCCATCTTTTATTAGCATGCCATATTGGGTATGATCAATTAAATAAATGGAAAGGGTGATAATCAATGAATATTTCTTCTCTCACCTTTTGTTGGACTGTAAAAAAGGCTTACACAAAGCAAAGGATCAATTAAGCATAAAATTGTAAATTGACCCCCACCCCAAATTGTTTTTTCTATTCATGTAGTGAAGAGTTAATATTTAAATTTCCAGCCCTTTAGCTCCATTGATGCAGCCTATACACTTGATACATAGAGAGGCTACCTGCCACACCAACCTTAAAACTCAAGAAACCTATGTCAACAGTTTTGGGTGACCGTTTCTAATACCTATTCTTAACGAGCTCTTTACAATTTTACATGCATCTCAATATATCAGATCATTTACCTGGAAAGCTTCAGACCAGATTTCTTGATTTTCCTGGATTTTGGACCAAGGCTTTTTGTTCTTCATTTTTCATTGCTTATCTTATATTTCAAGTTTATATTAAATACATACATAAAATATAAGATAAACAATTAAAAGTGAATTACAAATTTATATTTAATAGATAAAAATTATCATACAAGTAAATAGGGTTTGTTCAATCTTTGTGAATCCATTAAAATTCTTAAAATATAGAATATAAAATGTGAACACGTCTGGCTAGTCACTCAATTGAAACCATCATCTGACGGAACTTTTTTGGCAGCATACCATGTGATCAATCAAAAAATTGGTGAAACAGGTTATCAATGAATAAGTTACTTCTTTAGCTTTTTGTTGGCTCACTAAAAATGCTGCTTGGCCAAAACTATTGACGCATTCAGTATGAACATAGATTGTAGATTGAGTCCCCCCACTAAAAAACTTATTTTAGGGGTGAGTTTTGAAAAATATGTTCTTTCCAGACATGATGAGGAGTGAATTTTGAAATATCCAGCCCTTTAGCTCCATTGGTGTGTCCTTCATGCATGATATATACATGTACAGCTAGCCAGACAGATAAACTTGAAATCTGTAGAGACCTATGTTGACAGTTTTGGTGACAGTTTGGGATAATGGTTTCTAACTGTTTCTAACAGACACAAATTGATCCACTTCAAAAACAAGGTTTGTTTTATCAATATCAATCCACTAATCATGATAAGTCTGTGCTCAATCCAGCAAAGCAGCCAAGTGATGAAATACTACAAAGTCTACCAGTTTAAAAAATTGCCAGTTTCCTGGTCATTCTGGTTTTCTGGTCATTCTGGTTTCCTGGTCATTCTGGTTTCCTGATCATTCTGGTTTCCTGGTCATTCTGGTTTTCTGGTCATTCTGGTTTCCTGGTCATTCTGGTTTTCTGGTCATTCTGATTTCTTGAAATCAATCTGTATGATCAATAATGTAAATAACAAAATTACATTGAATAACATGCAAAATTGAACAACCATAGCCACCAGAGGTGATAGAGGGTTCAATCACTCTCTCTATATATATATATACATATATGTGTGTGTGTGTTTGTGAATTCCAGTGCTCCTGGCAATACTGTTTTTGTCTACAGGGTTGAAAATTGGCATCAGTACTACACTAGCCCTTTTCAAAAAAGTTTGTTTTTGAGGGGAAAAAAGATTTTTTCATCCTTTTGGGGGCCTTATTTCAACAAGTTTATCAATGGTTTAAAACATCCAAAAACATCTAGATTCTCCAGATGTTTTTTTACTATATTTTTGATGTTTTTCAGTTGTAAACACTAATGTCATGAATGGAATTTATTCTGATTTATTCTGTATTCATTCTTTGATGGAATTTCTTTTGTATGTCTTCAAATTTTGATGCTACAGTTGTTCAATTATTGACTTTGATGGTATGTTTATAATATATAAATAGATTCTTGGATTGAAATATTGCATGGATGATATAATTTGTTTAATTTTTTTTTCTTGGGAGGTGAAGATGGCCTAACGGTTAATGGCAGGCAGAATGAACTGGGACTTTGTGTTCACTTTGAACTAATGCATTTGGGAAAGGCATGAATCCACTTTTCTCCCCAGCAATGGGAAAATAGTATGATAGCTGAAGCTCTCTATCTATCAAAATATATTCAAGTGAAAAATATTTCCATCAGCAATCATCTAATAGCAAACCAGCTTGTAATATTTCTCAAAGGAAAAAAAAAAGAGTAATTATCCACCTCGAAAACTGTTCTATGTTGAAAATTTCTTTTAGTCACATAAATTATTTGTTCAAGAGAGTATTAGAGACCATCAATCGAGACTGTCACCCAACCTGTCAACAGGCTGGCTGGCTGGTGATGTAAGTACGTTTGTATCACATGCGCAGGCAACACAAATGGAGCTAAAGGGCTAAAAATCTTACCCTCTACTCCTTATTATGTCTGCAAAAAACATTTTTGTCTTTGTTTTTAAATTCCCTCTTTAAAAAGATTTTTCATAGAGAATTCTATTTGCAATCTAAGTTTATACTATACTGATCCATTATTTTCACTCTGGCAGCTTTCATAATGTTTTTTTTGAAATTCTGACTTTCTTCGCAATCACATTGCAACAAAAGTTGAGAGAAGTAACTTATTCATTGATCACCCCATTTTACAATCTTTATATTGATCACCTTCAATACAGCATCCTTGATGCCAAAAGACATTTGTTACATGATGGTTTCTATTGACTGACCAACCAAACCTGTTTCCTTCTTGTGTTTTGCTATGTTCTGGTGATTCCATACAATCACCAATGGTGTTTGTCTCCAGCTTGTCTGTGTTTGATGACCAGGAGATGTTCATGTTCACTGACCATGCAGTGGTCGTGTCTGACCCTCAGCTGACCAGTCATGGCCCTTCAAGATGACTCAGACAAGATCAGATAATCCCGAGGCTAACGATGATTTTCATATCATCAACCATCGACAAATGACGTTTAAACCATACAAAGCTGAATCTTCATCTATCGTTAATTTGTCTGAGGCAGAATCTACCTCCGGGAATTACCAGAATCCTTGTCAAGCGCAAAGAAACAGGTCTGGTTAGTCACTCAATAGGAACCGTTGTGTGAGCAATTTCTTTTTGCAGCATACAAAAAAAGGTGATTAATGAATAATCTAATTCTTCCATCTTTTCTTGGGCAGTGATCAATGAAAAAAAGTCTGAGTTTTCAAAAAAAACAAGTGTGAAAGCTGCCATATTCAAACAAAGGGACAAATTCAGTGCAAATTCATGTTGCAAATTCAAACCCCCCACTAAAAACCGATAAAATTTTTTTTCTGGACTTAATAAAGAGTAGACATTCAAATTTTCAGCCCTCTAGCTTCATTAGTGTGACCTGCATGCATGATATGTAGCTATAGGGCCAACCAGTTGATAGTTTCCAATAAAAAATTTTTAATGATTCACAAACATTCACACGTGTTGTTTATTCCTGTAGTCTCCTTGTGGAGCATAAGGCCACCCCCATCCTCAGGCAGTCTCAGTAAAAAGTAAGTTTTTCTTCTTTGTTAGCTCCATGCCCAAACCAAGTTCTTTACTCAGACTTGGAACCAGGTCTTGCAATTAGATGTAATCTAGATGATTAAAAGACTAGATATTCAGGAGTTAGTATGGACACAAAAATTGTTAGATGGATATAAACGGACAAGGTAGATGAATTGATATAGAAAGATTAAAAAAGATAGATAAGAAGAGACAGAGATAAATAGATAGACAGATATCATATCTTCAATTTCAAAAACCTCATTCTGCTGCTAAGACTCAAATACAGTATTCTACTTATGATTGTAACTATTAGATAACAAGCATCACCAACTTGGTACTTGAAATAGAAGTTTCAGTACCAATAAACCTATGCTTCAGCAGAATTTCTAAGATGTTCCTGCAACAGTTTTTCCAAGATTAATTTCACAGATTGAACTTTGATATGCATAGGCATACAAGCCCCACTTATATTCGAGCAAAACCGTGTAAATTTGGAGGCAAATCAAACCTTCTGCCTCACTTAACCAAAGAGTTCCCACACGTTATTATGATGTCCTCTATGTTCATATGAGTGTTCAACAGAAAACGAAGCATTGCCAAAATATCTTCTTCGTTACCTCAAGAGCAAAAAACAGGTTTTTGTTTCCTATATTGATTTATTTCCTGATGAAGATTTTATTAAATTCTTCACAGCAGGATTTAAAAAACGTAATACCTTTGTAAGACCAAAGTCTTTGTGATTTAATTATAAGTTAATATGATAGTTTGATTGTTGGTTTAAAACCAAGACGGATGATCAACAATGAAAAAAAAAAAAAAATAAAGCATAACGAACCAAAAGCTATATAGGTACAAAAATGAGACTGTAGCCCAATAATAGGGGGGGAAAAAAAGCAATTATTTTACATTAAGTCTTGATAAGAACATCAAGTAAGTATAGTATGTATATCATGAACAGCATGAATCATCACAGGTATCAAATAATTTTACATGAGCATTTATAATCCATTCCTACTTTGCAAGGCCTGTCAAACCTTCACCAGGGCCCCATTGAGCATACCTTGTAGGGAGATGTTCCCTACTCAGTTCATTTCAAACCTCTCATGGTTGATGAAAGGTTGGACTTATACCGGTTTGCTATTTTACTCATTGCTGGGAAGAAGGAGAAAGGATAAATTCAGGCATTTCCGAAAGGCATTACAGCAAAGTGAACACTGATTGCCTTGGCCAGAGGTCGAACCTAGCTCACCAATTTCATTGCCCATGTTGCTAACTGCCACCGGCACCTTGTTCATGACTTGGGGGCCGCCCACCAAGAAGTCATTCCACCCAGCATTCTGGGAGTAACAAGCAGAATGGTTGTGGTTCCAAGTGTTGTTTACCTCTTTGGTTGGTTCCATTCTTTCAGGGGTTCTGTTTTTACTTTGGTGGGGGCAGGGGGAGAGTCGTTGTTGGGAATGTCCGTGTGGGGAGGAAGGGTCTTCAGTTGTTATAACAGAACAGGTAAGTCAATGAGGCAGGGTTTGGGGGTATCAGGAGGAGGCAGGGTCAGGCTTAGGGATTGTGTGTACGTGTGTTTGTGTGTATGTACGTGCACGTCAATGTGTGCGTGTCCGCGTGTGTATGCGTGTTTGAGTATCTGTCTGCATGTGTGTATATGTGTAGGGGTGTGAGAGGCAGGGAGCGTTAGGGGTTAGGGGATTGTTGTTGAGTTGTTTGTTTTGGTTTTGAAGGCATCCAAAAGCTGTTTGTACTGGCATTGGCAACAGTGTTTGTTCAGTTTTTATGCCAAGCCGACACACTTGACACACATTTCTTGCAATCCTCATCAGCATTAATGGCTTCTCGGCTAGACAAGTTAAGTCAGATACAATGGAGGCCGGGGAGAAGGGAAAAAAAAGCATGTTGGAATTAACTTTAGACAAAAAATTCGAACAGGATGGGGACTGTGACGGATTATTTAACATCCACAGGGGGTCGGGGGTCGGGTCGGGACTTAGTAAGGCTCTCCCTCCCTGTGATATTGTCCTCCTGCTCAACTCATTCGTTGAATAGAATAAAGTGACATTAAGTCACATTAAGTAACTCATTTTGTGATACTTAGAAGTACTACAAATCAAGAAGTTACATGTATCAAACACAGCCCTTTTTGTCAAACCCTGTCCAAGTCTGGAGCTAACTTTGTTCTTCTCCCATAACAAGAACAATACGTCCTAACCAAATTTATGGGAGTAAAAATTGACATCACAATGATTTTGAATCCCAACCGACCGATTAGTAGTCTCTTACCGACTGAGCTGAATTGACAAGTCTTACAAAATTGATGCTTAAATATACAAGGGGTATTATCATTCCAACAAATGAATACATCTATAAAATTTACATTTCCCTATCATCATTTGAAACCACCACCACCAAGTGAATGGTAGCCAGCTGTCTTACCGACTGAGCCAAACTGACATTATATTTTTTCCTGCATACTGTATAAAAAGTAATCATATTCAGTCAGAATAAAAACAGGAGTGTAGCTTGACCATGCAGCAGCCTTCAATTCTATCTTGAATTTTTTCTACTCCAATACTTAAAAAAAATGTTGGTATATTTGAAGCCTTATTTAGAAAACAGGATAGCATTTATAATATTTCAAATACTAAAAGAATATAACCAAAAGTACTGAAATATCATACTATATTTTCACTCAGAGGCCCTCTCCCATCTAGGCCCCTAGATTTAAACCGACTCAGCCTAAAGGTTAATCTGACACTGGATCATCATCATCTAGATCATCATCATCTGTCTCTTAGCATCTGTCGTTGAACATTGACCTTCCCCAAAATTCACAAGATCTGTCTATCAGGGGGATTGCCTCCTCCGGTGGGTTTTTGTTGTTCAATTTTAATGTAATATAGTACAGATATGACAGTTGGAGTCCGGCAGCATTAAAGGTGAGTTTTTTTTTTCAATTTGCACTTTTTTGATGATCACTGCCCAAAAAAGGTGTGAGAAGAAATCAACTAGGAAGCAAATTTGAAGTTTTGATAGAAATCTTCAAAATGATAATATAAGATATAACGACTTGTTTTCTTGTATTTATACATTCATACAAATATACATGCTCACACATGTATGCACACATTTACATTAAATATGTATCTATAAATATAAATATGTATTTTATATATATATATATATCTATATATATCTATATCTATATACATATATATATATATATATATATATATATATATATATATATATATATATATATATGAATGCTCTTCTATAGGAATTGAGCACTCTGGTGGATGAGGGATATCTGTGAAATTTAAATATATCGCTTAAATTCAGCCTTACTGCCTGTCCAGTTCCGTAGTCCAGAGCTAGGATATCAGTTGAAGTGAAGGTTTCAATTCTGCCTCGCGGCACTGGATGGGATAATGGAAAGTCTATAGCCACACTGATGAGATGTAATACATCGAAACAGCTGTCTGCGGATGACACAATAATATATATATGTATATATATATATATATATATATATATATATATATATATATATATATATATATATATATATATATATGTGTGTGTGTGTGTGTGTATATATTCTTCTGGAAAAATTGTTATTGAATAAATGAAATAGAGCTATATAATTGAATAAATAATTATCAATTAATCAATTGAATAAATGAAATAGAGCCATACACAAATAACTAAAAATAAATGTTTTCCAAGAACAAATCTGTTACATACTTGTTATGTACTTCTCAATTGGGTTAAATGATTGAGAAGTACATTGAAAGTACAAAAGAGATTCGTTTTTAGGAAACATCACATTGAAGTGGCTACCAATTGGAGGCAGGTTTCATTCCTATAGCAGCCCCATTTTCTCCAATTATTCATTCTATTCATATTGTCCAAAATTAAGTTGAGCTAGAATAAAGCTTAAACTATGATGAAATATAGGATTTGCTCTACAAACATGTTTTTGTGTAGCAAATCCTTTACTTCATCATCTACATATATATAGAGATAAATATAAAGATACAATATGTCATAATATACATATAATAAATAACACATGTATATAAATAATAGATGTACATATATATGAGAACACAAATGAAATATACAACAAGCATGTGTATAAGAATTGAGTAGATCTTCGTTAAAATAAGTTTTCAATACCATCAGTCAAGTGCTTATAAAATGAGTAAAGATTTTTTCAATGGTTCATTACAGATTCAACCCTCGTTTCATTCAAAGAAGTTTTATTTGAAAATCTTTTTGTGTGGAAAAAATGTACAATCCATAATAAACCAATGAAAAAATCTTCACTCATCTTATATACACATGTATATATATATATAGTCTAGTTAGCTTTACTGTTTTAGAGACTAACGACGTATTAACATGGTCCCCCAACAGTGTTGAACAAACACCACAGCTCCTTGTCATATAATTTTTAGGGCTATTTCAAACGATATGAAGTTTATTTCATGTAGGGTATTATCATGATGCACTGTATAAGGATGTTATTTTATACTACAGAACATTTTATTTTGAGAAAAAAAGGGCTTACTTATGTAGATTACCAAAAAATGTATTTGACGATGAGGGATCAATATGTGTAACAACGGACATGACTCCTTGTATTTGTGTTACTTGTGTTGCATGTTTACCCATGTGAATATTACATCTGTTATATCAGATTTAATCTCAGACTGTATCAAAACCAACTTATCATATCATCTTTAAGAATACTAGTTAATCAGAAAAAATTCTATGAGTCAATTTTCCACCTATATTCAACCAAAGAATTTGACAAGATATTTCAAGAACACTAAAATTAGACATCATTATCTTTAAGTTTTCTAAATTAGCTTTTTCTATATGGTTTAGATAAAACCAAAAAGCAATCTAGTAGTTAGTAACACCATATTGACTCTCCCATCACTATACTTCAGAAATTTGTTATTCAGTATTACATGTTCAATTTTCCATCCTGCCCAACTATCTATCATTCAGACAAATGGACCAAAACCAAATGTTTCCCAAATCCCAAGTTTTAGCAAATTCAATCATCTTTCACTCTGACAAGAACCTAATCCATCTCTTTTGGTTCTTAACTTCCCTAAAAATCACTGATAGGTGTCGTTGAAAGCTACATTATCCAATTTTTTTAATTTGATGAACATTTCTCATTTCTTCTATTTTTACAAACTCTCAAAAACTTATTCCTTACATTCTTTAATGTTCATCATTGTTTCATGCTAAGTTTTCAAAATATTTTCAAAATATTGTGATGTCTGGCCATGGCTTTATTAAATTGCCGAAAAATCTTCCAAAGTTCCCTACCCTGATTGACCATTTTCATGACTAAAGAAACCATTCTCGGTATGAAGTCCAAATCTAAGTGTGGCACATGCAATTCTCAAATATTTTGATAGAATACTTCCATGAAATACATAAGATGGAGTATTACTTATTCTAAAAGTCATGAGTACAATATTTGATGGAAATGAATTTCACCAATAAACTTTTCATTTCCAATTTTGATATTTAAACCTAGGAATGTTGCGTGCATTCCATCATGTTCACAAGATTTTTAAGGTAAATAGAACTATACAATTTGTTGAGTCCTCCTCCATCATAAAGAGAACACTGTCATCGATAAAATGTTTACAACCATAAAATGCACATGCTCACTTTATTAGTTCTACAAGAAGATGAGATAGATATATATCCATGTCTACATAGATACAAATTTGCCCAGAAGGGTGCAGGGTCAATCCCCATAAGAACATGTATAATCTGATGCAAAAATTATCTATTTCAAAGTAACTTCCCCCAAAAAGATGGCTAACAATCACCGAAGTAAAACTAAAATAAGTTTTGCCATTTTTTGTTTCACATCAAAAAGCTTCAGAGTTTTTTAAATTCAGTATATTTACTATTTCCTCCAGCAAATGACAAGTCTATTATTTGATTCAATTCCTTGATATGATCTTCATGAGGAATTTTTTGTGCAAAGAGTGTTTTAATCATCAGTTAAGATAGATTTAGCCCCTTTCATATGGAATTTATGTATTTGATTGTATATCAATTTGAAAACTTCAGAAACAACTTTGCTTAGAGGTTTAGTGCTACAAACTCTGGAGGCTACAATAAAGTGATCTCACAGTGGATTTTTGTGAATTTTAGATATCCAGTTCATAATTGATTACTTTTGTAAATTTTTATTCTATTCAATCAATGCTTTTAATAATGATCTGGTGCATAAGTAGATATTTTATAGGTGGATAGTATTCCTATAACTACTTCAGACAATATACTCTGAATATAATACCTATAGTACATATCAAATCTTTGCGCATTGAATGAAAGACTATTTATAAACACATTTTTAAAGTTAGGCATTCTGTTTGTCAAGAGGTTGTATGTGGGACTGGCTGACCCTACAACTATCAGGGGTGCCAGGGCTTTGGGGCTCCGAGGCTCTGAGGGCGCAGTATATCTGAGAAACCCCCAAAAAATCTTTTTAAAAAGTAAAGAAATTTGCTAGGCAGGTTGGGGGGGTCAGTCAGACCTAATGCCATCACTGGTAAGTCAAAAATGTTTTTTCAAAAATTGAGGAAAGATGTACAAATCAGTGATTCTCCAAATGTACAACTAACTAGTTAACAATGACATCAGTATTTTACTTAAAGGTAAACTGCTATAAACATATAACTACTATTTTACTGTATCTTGCCCTTTCTCTTTTTCACTCTCTCTCTTGTCTGCTCTGTCTCTAAATATGAGTGCGTGCTTGTGTGTTTGTATGCATGTTTGTGCAATATGTTGCACAAATCTATTTAAGTATTTGATATTCATATTCAGTTTATATAAATATATATATATATATATATATATACATATATATATATATATATATATATATATATATATATATATATATATATATATATATGTATATATTTGCATACGCGCCATATATAGAGAGAACATCTTATTTATACATATATAAATATATGATTTAGTCTGAATGATGATCTGAATTTCAGTCGTCTATCTCTTCTTATAAATACAGAAATTTGATAGGATTTCCGTTGCTCAGGAAATAGGCAATTGTCTTGTGTTCAAGAACTGGACAAAAGAATTGGTCTTTCCTTTTGGCATCAGTGGTCAGCTGTCCTATAAACTGTGTTGGATGCAGAAGAAAATGGGACAGCAAGTGACCCTTACAAAGTTACAAGTCTACACTTAATCCGTTGTTTACATCAGTTGATGTAGACATTTGTGTGTCTAAATATTGTACGTGCATAGAAATTGACATAAGTTTAATGTATGTACAAAGGTTGATATTAGAAGCTATATTTAGATGTGTGTGTAGGTGTGTGTATACTTGTGTATACATGAGCTAGTCAATTTCTTTGTAACTTATAAATGTGTATGTGTGTGCGTTTATGTGCTTTTTATGTTACTTTATATTTTTGTATACATTGATACATATATATGTCTATATAGATACATATATGCAGATATGTTCAGGTGCAGCTCCCTGGTTGTCAAGAGGGTACCCCCCCCCCCGCTGCTTCAGCAGAACACAATTTAAAACTTTTCAAAAATAGATGAATAAATTCTCTGAATAAAAAAACAAAATAATTCCAAGTAATCATAAACCTTAAAAACAACAATTGATTAAATCTATTGTCTTATTAGACAGACGGTGTGAAGACAAAAATCAGATCCTCACAACCCACTCAAATCATGGATCTTTCTCTGTGCACATATGTGTCTGTGAATACTTGAGCTAGTCTTTTTTTTTGTATAAATTATATATATGTGTGAATGTGTGTTTGTGAGTAACTTTATATCTTTTTATGTGCTGCTATATTTGTCTGAATAGATATATTAGTTTGAGTGCTTTATAGAGACACAAAGAGGAGTTTGTGAATTCCCTTTTTCTTTGTATAAATCTCATTGCTCAATATAGTTCTTCCAAATTATAATTTAACCATGGAAACGCATTGCTTTCAACAAAAATCTGTTTAGATAAAAAGACAGTTGGTCTGTAATATCAAAAATCTATTTCTTTCATTTTCAATCAACACCAAGTCAGCACTTGTGTATAATAATAATGCTCAAAGCATTTTTTATGGCAAACCAGAATGTTTCTCTGAAACACTTTTATATGTGGCATAGTGAACATACCCTTCTGAAAATATAATTTTTGCATTGATTGCAAGTAGACAGTCATTCTTTCTCTCTATATATATGTGTATATTGACTCATATACATAGACATATATACATGTATATTAATATTTAGTCGTTTTCTTTGTTTGTTTACGCCTCTTCTCTACTAAAACTACAAAGCCTACTGATCTGAAATTTGGCGTGGAGAATCAATAAAAAATGACTCCCCTCTTAGGCTAACCTTAGAGATCATTCAAGGCCATTAAAGGTCATTCTGTAGCCATTTTTTAAATTCCAAACATCAAAAGAAGTAAATTTTTATACCAGAATTTTCGTCATTCATTCTTCCTACCAATTGCACACATATATCTTACAATAAAATTAATTCCTGAACAAGTATTGATGTTCTTGGTCAATTATCTCTTGGCAATGAGACATCAATGGACCATATCAGTTTTACAGTTACTAAGTCCATGGAGGATCATTATTTCTCCCTTTACCCCTTCTCATTGACAAAAATATTCATAATATAATACTCATAATTCATTTCATAGTGAAAGGAAGCTTCCTGCTTCCTCTTCTCTTTTCTCATTGATAAAAACTGGATACATTTTTCAGTTCACTATGAAGGCCACACGATGAAGGGATGTTGCAAAATCAGGTCAATTTCTATGATAAACTTATAGATAATTATGAAGGATGAATTATTGTAAATTATAATGATTAATTTCTGATTACCATTCAGCTTCATCTTAATTTCTTGTTGATTTCTTTGATCACAACTTTAGTTAGGCCATCATCCTATGACAGTCAGTAAACAATATATATTGGAAGTACATACTTGCATTTCTTTGTCTTTTCATTTGTTGCGTTGGGTTGGGTAAGAAAGAATAAAAGAACATTTTTTGCTGTTTTGTCTATTTTAAGCATTTTTTCCACTGGACAATGCTCCCTTTATTTGAAGCATCAATTTTCCCCAATCAAACATAATCTTTTACCAGTACTGCATACATCAGATCACTTCCAAACATTTTTACAACAGAGAAAAATTAAAGAAGTGTTTTTGGATATTTTTTTTTTCTTTAAAGTCGGCCTACACATGAACTTCAGTAAAACAAAAATCATGTGCAATAATCATGTTGAGAATAAAAACATAACTGTCAAGATAGAAGATGCAAAACTCGGCAAGGTAGACCACTACATCTGCCTAGGACAACGATTCTCCATGAGACCCTTGAAAGAGGTGGAAATCAAGCGAACTATCACTCTGGGATGGCAAGCCTGCGGCAGAGCAAGCTCAACTTTAAAAAACTAGACGATCCCAATAATACTGAAAAGAAGTGTATTCAACCAATGCATTATCCTGATAGTTACTTATGAAGCTGAAACATTGAACCTAACCAAGAGACAGACCTAAAAACTGAGAAGCATGCAGCGTGCGCATGAGTGAATCATGCTCAACCTTACATGGAGAGATCACAAGACAGCACAATATATCAGAAAGAAAACAGGGGTCAGAGACATCATAGAAACTACTAAAAAACTAAAATGGCGATGGGCAGGCCATGTTGCAAGAATGAAAGACAACCAATGGACATCACATCCCCAGAGATCATATGAGAAACTGAGGCCAGGAGAACACAAGATGGAGAGATGAACTTGACAAATTCAGGAAATACTGGCTCCACAATGCCCATGATAGAGAATTGTGGCGAATCCTGGGGAAAGTCTATGTCCAACAACAGACGTTAAAAGACTGGTGATGATGATGATGATGATGATGATGGTGAGGATGATGATTCAGATATTTCACTCAACAAAGGGAAGAGAAATTGCAAACTTGATGTTTTAGATTTAGGCAGTTCAAATTGTAGAAAGAATAGAATATTACAAGTTGGATCCATATAAATTCCATGGATGTTGGCAACTAAGATTACCCATTATCTCATGTGTCTGCTCTTATCCCACCATATTGGAAAATCTTCCTCTACCCTCAATGAACCTACCTAACTTTAACTTTCATTTTTGTCCTCTCTCTTCCTACCTTTCTATTAAACTACCAAACTCTCTTTTCTCCTCTCTCTTATCAAATTACATAATTTTCTTTTCTACCTTCTTTCTTCCTACCCTCTCATTAAACTACCTTTCTTTTCTTCCCTCTTGGTTTCCTACCCTTTTATTCAACCAACTTTCTTATCTGCTCTCTCTCTCTTCTTACCCTCCCATTAAACTACCTTTTTTCTGCTCTCTCTCTTCTTAGCCTTTTGTTAAAGTACCTAACTTTTCCCTTTGTTACTATCAAATGAAGGTACGAACAAGCAAAATAACGTATAGATGTTACTGTATTGAATAAGGATGAGAAAGCAAGTAAAAAAAGTCCCAAAACTCAATAGAAACCCTTTATGCAACCAACCAGCATATCCTGTTGAGGGGGAGCAATCAAAAAATCAGAATAAGGGGTGATCAATGAATAAATTACTTCTTTAAAAAGTTCGAATTGTTAAAAAAACAAGTGACCAATTTAGCATAAACATATATTGTAAATTGACCCCCCCCCAGTAAAAGGGAAGAGGAAATTTTAAAAAAAGAAGTTTTTTCCAAATGTAATAAAGAATCAGTGTATAAATCTTAAGCCCTCTAGCTCCATTATTGTAGCCAGTGTGCAGGATACATACATATATACATAGCCAGCCAGACTAGCTTAATATCTGAAGAAAACTATTTTGACAGTTTTAGTTGAGGGTTTGTAATTGAGCAGAATCAGAAGAAAATTCTAGTTTGATATTTCTCAGGTGTAATTTGGTGGATAGGGATGATACCTTACACCAGTGCAACTGTGGATGAAAATGCTTAATCGAGGGAAATTGTTGGTTGAATATGTTTTAATTCAATATTCTTCCTTCACTATTTCATCTCCGGACACAAAGGTCAACATATTTACTTATGTCTGTCTTTCTGTCTGTTTGTACGCCTGTTCATGCAACGTTTCAAAACATGAGATTTGATGAAATTTTGTGGAAGAGTGGGCAACAGACTAAGGAAAAAAAACGATCAAATTCCAGAGTGGATCCAGGGACTTGTTTTCGATTGAGGGATATTTTCATTATTCTGCAGGAGAAGAAGTTGAAAAGGACCAGATAGATAAGTTAAAATTTCAAGAGAAGTGACTCAATGTTTGTACAAATTGTAAGAATTGCATTCTCTCTCCTGTTCTTTAATATTTCATTTTCATTCAGTTTTTTTTTTTTGTTAGTGTATTGGCATTGACCGTGCTATGCGCTCTCTGAGTGCTTTCTAGTTTTATTTTATTTTTTGATGATTCAAAACAGGATGGCCCAAGTTAATTAAGATAAATACCTTTTAGATTGTCCGTTCTTTCTTTTGCGTTTCATGTTCTGCATATCGGGTGGCTTTCGCTTTGTAGCCAGTCAGACATTGCGATGCTGCGGAGCGATGCCCATTGCAGATAGGCTACAAAAGCCAATGAGATTTTAATGGAAATTTCGCAAAACGATTCTCCGTTATTCGACCAATGAGAATCTGGTAGTAATCAGAGTTCTTCAAAAGAATTAATAAGTCTTTATCTTCGTGAAATTCCATTATTTGGTAAATCAAACATCCACCACAAGGAATATATATATGTATATGTACATAGATATATCAGGTCTTTTTTTCCCTTTTTTTTTTGATTTGGTACTGATTTCTAAGCTTATGTATAAGCAAATACACACATACACACACACACACACACATGCATATATATATATATATATATATATGTATATGAATGTATACATACATACATACATATATATATATGTATGTATGTATGTATATATATATATATATATATATATATATATATATGTATATATATTTCTATCATAAATTATTATATCTTATACATTTATATATTTAAAATATATGAATATGAATTATCATCATCACTATTGCCCTCATCATCAGCATAAGCAAAAGTAATTCCAAGTACACTACTGGATGAAGGCCTTTTCCAAGAGGATTGTATGGTCATGTTAGATTTTAGAACCCCTGGCAAGGCTGGCATAACTAGAGATCTTAGAGATGTAGGAGAGGTCTTTCCACCAAGTACTAGTACCTTTGCTTTTAACTAACATTTTGTTTTATAGATTCCTAAACAGCTGCACACTAGGGGCTGAAAATTTGGGTACAACATATAACTTGACACCCCTCCCTGGAAGAAAATAAGATAAGTGGAGCTGATCTCTGATGACCCCTAAAGATCAATCTGTGGTCAGGTCAATCTAATCTTTTTTCCAAATCTTTGGGAGACTATTCTAACTTACGGGCTACAAATTTGTGTACAAGGGTAACTTGGCCCAAGGATTAACATAAGATAGGTGATGCCTTCATTGGAAGTCTATGCAGGTCAATTCAGGGTCAAAACTATTTTTCCTACACTAATTTGTAAGTCTCTATCTGGAGATTCATATCTATAAAAGAATCATTGGTCGATCTGTTCAAGCCATGGAAAAAAGAGAGTTCAAACTCTAAAAAGGAAAATCAAAAACTTTTTTTCATCAGATTTTATGGGCTTTCAATCTATTAGACCTTCAAAGCTTTTGAAAATTTCACAGTTTTAAGGAAAATTTTCTTCAAGTTTTAGGGTTAGGGGAGTTCTATTCACAATGTTACTATAATGAAACATTCTTAAGCAGAGGTGAAGTGCATGAGATATGTATGTGTACATATATTTGTACAAAATCTGCATATATATATATATATATATATATATATATACATTTGTACGCAGTATGGAAATAAAATCAATAAGAACCTTTCCATTTCCAATAAAATATTTTAGTATCAAAATCTTTGTGTGCAGCAGATTGCATAATTTCCTGCTGCTTGAACCTCAAGTTTCAAAATGCAGCAGATGATGATCCTGAAAGAAGGCTTTGCTGACTGTTTTGAAAAGTAGAATGGATGCAGCGATAAGAGTGTCTCAGTAGCCCCAAGAGGAGCACTTTGAAAAAGACTAAGTCACCATTGCCCTAGGCAGGCTATTTTTTTCTTCTTGATTAAATTAAATGGCTGGATATTCTCTGGGCTGACCTCATATACATCTACCTTTGAATGCCTGTCTGGACAGATAGATTGATGATTGAATACATCTTCAGACAGATATACATCATTAAAGACAGATGTCTTTATATTTTGATGACTTTAACAGAATTGGGAAGTTCATTTAATTCGGATTTGCCAGATGTTTCAAAGATGTCTCTCAGGTCAAAACTTAAAATCAATTGGATTTTATTGCTGACAACAAGATAAACAAACTTTTCACAGTTTAACAAATATGGATTGAATTTTGCTTCAAATGGTTGAATGATAGAAATCTTTCTCCCTTTCTCTTTCTCTTTTCTTTCATTTTTCTTTCTTTTTCTTCTCCAATTGTTTCTTTCTTACTGTCTATTATTTTCTCTTTTCTCATTTTTCTTTTTTTTCCTTTCTTCCTTCTGCGTTTTTCTGTTTTTCTTTTACTTTTTCTTTCTTCTCTTCACTTCCTTTATTCATTTATTCGTTTTGCCTTCCTTTCTGTTCTTTTTTTTTCTCATTTCTCTTCTTTTTTTGTTTGTTTCATTCTTTCTTTTCCATTTTTTCTTCCTTCCTTCCCTAGTTCCTTTCTTTCTTTTCTTTTTTTCTTTTCTTTCTTTCTTTCTTTTCTTTCTTTCTTTCTTCTTTATTTCTTTTTTCGATTTCTTTTTCTTATTTCTCTTTTTTTGTTTATTTCTTTCTTTTCTTTTTCATATCACTTTTTTTCTCTTCTTCCCACTATCGTTCTCAGTTTTTTTCTTCTTTTTTTGTTTGCTTATTTTTTCTTACTTTCTTTTCAACTTTTTCCATTATTTCTCTCCCATTTCATTCTTTTTCCTTTTTCTTCTTTTTTCCTTCATTTTAGATATCTCTCAATTCATAGTTTTCATTTCACACTTTTCTCTTCTTTTTTTTCATCCATTCTTTTCCTTCTTTTCTCATTCATTTCCCCCATCCAGTCTTTCCTCTTTCTCTCTAAAACAACATCCTTTCTTTCAATTCCTCTCCCAATTCTCCCTTCTCCTCAATGTTTCCATCTTTGATTCCATATGTCCCCCAAAAAGTATGTTTCCAACCAGTGGCAGATTACTTTTGTTGCAAAAGTAGCATACGTTACAGGCCCCACATTTTCTAAGACCCCACGCTAAATGCTTCCAAGCTGTCAATTCTGATTCAATGAACATTATATTAATGACTGGGTGTTTAAGATCTGTGATTTTTGTCAATCATCACCTTTAACGGGGGGGGGGCATTACTTCAACAAAATAATTAATGGGAGTGAGGGATCATGTGTGAAACACACATGACCCTTAAATATGGAAGTATTTGAAACTGAAGTCATAGCCACCTCACAAAGATAAAAAAGAAAACAAAATGATAGTATTGTAACTGAAATTTTAGGAATATTTGTCCTATTATCTGGCTGTACAGGAAATCAAAATATTTAATGACTATGCAAGTAAAAAATGTATGTGTTTTAATATTCCTATGAATTTTCTCACTATATAACATTTGCTGTTGTCCCCAACTACCTCGATCTGGCTCTTCTCTTCATACAATCCAAATCTAGTGAGAGATAATAAAAAAAATAAATGGGTAAGGATGACTTAGTAAGTTTTTGGAGGGAGGATAAGGTTTGGTATATCTGGTACCAGTTGGAATATAAATGGTAAGTTAAGGAGTGTGGGGGGTTTCCTGTGGAATGGTGGAGGGGACAGAGGTGGGACGGCTGAAATAATAAGAATGATGAAATAGAAAAAAATGTAAATGGAGAAAGAAATATTGGGATGAAGATGTAGATCAACCTATGATAATTCACCAAATGCCCATCTGTCTGTAATTGACAGTGTAATTCAGGAACCACACAATATATCTTCATGTAATTTCCTCTATGTACTAATAGGATGACAAAGTATAGTTTGAGGATGGTAGTTCCCCCCCCCCCACTCCCAAGAAAAAAACCATTGTGGGTTCTACGTTTGTGCTTACACCAATAATAATGATGATCTGATTTCAATTTATCTCACCAAAATTCACCTGATTTCTCTGAAATCCCCGCAGATATTTGATTTAAACATGATCCAGAAGTTCATGATTCTGATGATCTTCAAATAAGGTAGGATTCCATAAATACATTGTTCAATTCTATGATCTCTTATTGAGGTGAAATTAGGTTCAATCCAGGGTGATTTGTGACATTTTAAGGGATGTTATTTGGGGGGGGGGTTACTTAACACATGACAATAATTTTGAGCTGAATGCCCTCTTTGCATTTCCAATAGAAAGTGCTGTGATGTCATATTTTTCACATGACTTCATATTCTGACAACACTGTCTTTTTAGATTTTTTTACATGTTAATAATTTAGAGAGATAGTAGAGGGTTTTTCATTTATGATATAACTATACTGCTGAACCTTTTACTTTGTTGACAAATCATTTTCCAAAACCCAAAATCTGTGGATGAGAGGTTACATGGATAATATAGAGGGATCTTTATATGTCTCTTTTATGGGTTAAGATTGAAGAGATTCTATTTTCCAATTTTTAAGATTCAATATGAAGGGGATAGATTTTTTCCACTTCTATGAATCAAAAAAGAAGGAAATATTTCTTTAGATTTTAGGATTGGCTCTTAGTATTAACTAATCATGATTTTTCATTTTACCTTCCTGAGATCAAAATCAAGAAAAAAGTTGGATACCAAATCTTAGGGGAAGATTTTTTTTTTCCACTTTTAGGGGTCAAAATCTGAGGGCAATTTTCTTTTCATTCTCAAGGTTGAAAATCAAAGGGAAATTTCTCTTTTCACTTCTAGGGGTGTAAATCAAAAGTAACCTTTTTTTAAAATCATTTTTAGGGGTTTAAAATCCCTAGGGAGTTTTTTTTCAAAATTTTGCAGAAACTTCTTTTCATTTTTTGTGGTCTAAACCATGGCAGGATCTTTTTTTTCACATTTAGGGCTCAAAATATGGGTTGGAACACATTTTTTCTTTCAGGGATCAAAATCTAGGGGGACTTTCTTTTCAACTTGGGCAGTCAAAATCAAGTTTGAAGAATTTTCTTGCCATTATTTTACTTTTAGGATTTCAGCAAGGAGTAAACAATGTTGCTTTACTTGCAGTTATTTTCCCTCCAGGCAATGGCAGGTATCAGTACTAGTTTCAAGTAAAGGTAAAAAGAGCAAAAAAAATAAGAGAATAAAAAAGAAACTTTAAACAGAAGAAATTACAATTGAGGAGAGTTTTTAATTTATTGAATTTTGTGGCAGAGTTTTTCCTCAAAAATATAAAAAGCAAGAATGGAAAAAAATGCAAAAAACTCTATGAAACAGGAAAAAATTTCAAAGTATAGCATTTTACAAAAGTAGAATGAAGCTAAGAACACAAACTTCAAAATTGGAGATATTTATCAATAAATCATGGACAACATGAATTATGTGAGATATTAATTAATGTTCCCCTAATTTTCAGTAAGTGTATACAAAAGTTTTATGTTGTGCAAATATTTTCCTATGAAAAAAGCATGTGGACACAGGATGCTTGGAAAATGCAAACTTATAATTTTTTCTTGATAGTTTTGGCACAGTTTATCTCTCATGACCAATAAAACGGTATTGGTATCTTTTGACATAATACTAGGGCATTAGTCAAGATTCTATTCTATACTTTGAACTACTTTCTTTTGTTTGTTGTTTCATTGAAAAGATCTTTACAAGTTTTCCTTATTTTTTATAAGATGCAATGTTGAAATAACTTAATAGCAATAACAACCATCAATTCACAGACAATCAATATCCAAGTGGATGGAAATGGTTAAATCAAAATTCATTTGATTACAAAGCTCATTGACCAATTATCCAGATGCTTAATATGAAAATATTCCCACATGGCAGAGTTTACGAAGCTTCACAAAATATTGGACACAAAACTGCACAGAATAATAACAGAAAAAGATATAGTTTTCTTTAAAAATCTGACTAACTTTTTGATCAAATTGGTCAAGCTAAGAGATTTTCAATGAGTATAATGGTAATACATTATGAGTATATTTATAAATATAAGTATGATTATTAATCACTACATTAGTTTGGGTAACACTTTGTGTGCACATGTGCACTGATTGCAAAACCTGTGTGCCGCAAATGCAAACAGCTTTGAGGGAACACTGATGCTAAAGATATTTTAAAGAAACAAGTTCAGAAGATACTGGCACCATGATGCCCACAATTGAGAGGTCAGGCAAATCTTGGGGAAAGTCTATGTCCAACGACCGATGATGATGATGATGATTGAATCAGTAAAGATTTTATTTTAGAGTTAAATCAAAACTCATCCGATGCCTCAATAACAATACTTTTTTTTTAGGCAACTAATTTTTTGTGCACACATTGATTCTCTTTTTGCACTGGTTGTAGAATCTGCCCAGCTTTGAGGGAACACTTGACGCTAATGATATTTTGAAGAAGTTTGGAAAAGAAGATGAATCCGCAGTAAAGAAGAAGATTGTGAGAGACACAGAGGATTGATAAAGTTGATGATATGATAAAGAAGTTCATTAAGATCAAGAAGAAGAGATAAAAGATGAGGGGGGGAGAAGAAGAAGAAGAAGAAGAAGAAGAAGAAGAAGAAGAAGAAGAAGAAGAAGAAGGTCACTGTTTCTCTTGGTAATAGAAAAAGATAAGGAGGATATTGCAAAGACAGAAAAGAAACTGTAATTTTGACAAGAAGCTCCCCGCTCCTCCACTGATCAGCCCCCTTTCTTCTGTGCTAAAAACCAGTTCCCAATATCAACAAACGCACACCCATTTCTGCTCCCCTCTATCTCTCCTCTCTCTCTCTTTCTCTACTTTATCTTTCATCTCTCTACCCCTCTCTCCATGTCTACATCTTTCTTTCCCTCTATCTACACATTTCTCTTTCCCTCTCTACATCTCTACCACTTTCTTTTAACATTTCTCTCACTCACTTTCAACATCTCTTTCTCTCTCTCTCTCTCTGAATATATATATATATATATATATATATATATATATATATATATATATATATATACCTTTCTCTACATCTTCCTCTCTGTTCATTTCTCTTTCCCTCTCAGTATCTCTCTCTTTCTCTACATATTTCTCTACATATTTCACTACTTCTCTATCAATCTCTTTTCTCCTTACTTTTGATTTTTCTCTCTCTCCTTTTAGCTCTATATATCTCTCTCTCTATCTCTTACCCTCTCTCTCCCTCTCTCTCTCTCTGTAATCTCCCCCCCCTCTCTCCTTGTCTCTCGTACACAAACTACAAGACTCACCTACATTAGCACCTTCCTCACATCTCTCCCTCTCTCTCCCTTTCTCTCTTGCTATCTATCTGCATCTCTCTCCCACTTTTTTTCTCTCGCTCTTTATCAGCATCTCTCTCCAAATCTCTCTATATCTTTTGTTCCTTTAGCAAGAGATTCAACTACACCACCTTCTTTCTATCTCTGTCCGTTTCTCTCTCTACCCCCTTTCTCTCTCTCTCTCTCCATATGTTATTCTCTCTCTCTCTTTCTCCCCATCTGTCTTTTCACCTCTCTCTCCATGTCTCTCTATATCTTTCGTTCACTATCCAAGACATTCACCAATATTAGCACCTCCCTCCAATCTCTGTCTATCTCTCTCCCTCTCTCTCTCCCCTTCCTCTCTCCTGATATATGTATCACTCTCCATCTCTCTCTCCCTATTCTCTCTTCATCTCTCTCTCTCTAACCAAGAGACTCACCTACATTGGCAGATTGTGTATATGAAACTCGATACCCAAACTGAATATTTCAAAGAACCCGGCTCTGTAGGCTCCTGAAAACAAAAACAGCAAATAAAAACACAAACAGATGTCGAAGTAGGTGCTGTAAAGGTGAGTTTATCAGTACGGGGGGGTGAGGGAGGGGGGTCGAGTCAATAGGGGGGCTGGGGTGGCATGAAGCACAGGCTGAGAATGAGAGTCTGAGGGTGGTCGAGAGTGGGAGGAGGATGGTAGGTGGTGACATGGGGTTGTGGCGTATGTAAGGGTGGAAGTGTTCTGTGCCCCTACCTCTGCCAGAATGTTATTACTTCAGCAGAGGGGGAAAATACAAGACCACAGATCCCAAGGATGCTTGTTCAGGTATTTCAACAGGCATGGATCCAGGCAAGGTGGGGGGGATACGATGGAACCCTCCATGCTTAGGGAAAGCACAACTGAAATTTCATCCAAAATATATATTTCATATGAAGTTGTTATACAAATAAAAATCACAAGCAAATCATGAATCAATATTCAAAACCAAAATTTATCATTGAATTTTTAATCTAATATGATTATATCGTCTTACGGTTTATTGAATCACCGTAGCCCCACAAAAGACCAACCAACCAGCTGGGCTACAGATGAGGGAAAGGGGATAATACACCGAAGAAGCTTTCAGGCTGAATTTAGAGAAAGAAAAAAATTAAGCTGTCATCATTTTTGAATAGACAGGTATACTAAAATTTATTGTAATATACAATATGTCTACACACTTCAGTCTGTAATACTGTCATACTTTGAAAATGGAAGTTTCTCATAGGAAGGGATGAGTAAAGAGGAAAAATTCTGAGAATGGAATCACGACCCAAAGACCTCAAAGGGGGCAGGTAGAGGGAAAGAAAAGCAGATTAAGGGTACACAAAAGGGCAGGATAGAAGTATAAAGAAATGAGGTGGAATTGAACCCGAATGTATGTGAGTGTAAGATTTGGTCAAATTCCAGGCAAATTCCATGAGTTTTTTCTGGTACAACAGTGGTTTAGATTTCTAACCTTGGATATACCGTTTGTAAAGTAACATATTTTACAAAATAAAAGGTTTTGTCTAAATTTGTTCAGATGAGTGTTTTCAGACTGTTGTTTTCATTTTGTTTTATCTTTTCCATCTTGAAATCATGGAACAAGCTATACTGTATGCCTAGCTGAAATTTACATGCTTTCAAGCAAAAGTTCACATTTTCTGTTTGATACGACTTTTCATTTAGCGCCATGGAAGAAAAAAAACTGATTAAGGAAACTCTCTTTTCTTACAGATATTACATGTTACCTCTGGAGAAGGCTGTAGGATACAACAGCTAAAACATTAAAGAAAACTGTCCAAAAACACTCACATAATAAGTAAAAGTTATTTTACTTTATGAAACTTTCAGTGTTTACTCTTTGATTATCAAATTCATTTATGAAAAGGTTACTTTGTAATAAACATTAATTGAAATTTTGTTCAACAAAAGAACTTACTCCCAATTGATTGTATCACTTCCCCATAAATATTAAACTGTACAATTAACCATGTTTCTACGTAATGGAAGATGAAATTTTTTTATCAGAATTTTCTTCATTCATGATAATGACCCTAACCCACTTCATTCAATGTATCCTTCATCTATAACAATAAAGCCTAAAGCCAAACAGTATATGTGCTTACTTTTTAGTTGTTTCAAGTTCACTACAAAATGAAAACAAGAATTTTAGTTTATAACACCTTGCATTAACCTTTCAAATTACTGAGTAAACATACTGATAAAGGACACAGCTTTGAATATACTGTTACCAGAATGACTGGTATTTAGTATTTTGTAATAAAATTTGCAAATACCAACTTCATCTTCATCATGCTCCCTCTTCATATCTTCATCATCATCATCATAATCTCGGTTTCCAGGTAGATTTTCGAGAATCCCTTTTGATTTTGTTTTATTCTTTGTATTAGTTTTGGCTGAGGTTTTTATTTTTTCATTCTTGCAAAATTTCCTTTCAGATTCAAAATAAAATGAATACAGGAAAAAGAAACAGTTCGGAAAAAAACGAAACTCATCTTAAAAAATAACCCGTGTGACGACAATACCATTTCAAATCCACTTTCAACACTTTGTGAAGATTTTTAACATTTAGGACATTGGAAATTTGAAAATTGCCGACAAAAAATTAACAGTTGAAAAGTAACAGACAAAGAATATAAAAAAAGAAGCATATCAAAATAAAATCCTGACAAGAAGTAATGGGATTGGATTTTTCAATTTCTAAATGAATTTTGAGGCTGCAAAACAGATTTTCAACCTAAACATGGAAAGGCTGATAAATCCTCTCAAATGTTTTTGGCTTCCATCTGCATCAGGTTTGCCAAAAGTTAAGCAATATTAATATTAAGAAAAAACAGGTCTGGTTAGTCATACAATTGAAATTGTCATGAACCAATATCTCTTGGCTGCATGCTATGTTGAGGGAGATCAATCAAAAAATTGGAAAAGGGGTGATCAATAAATAAATTACTTCTCTCGTCTTTTGGTAAGCTGAGATCACTAAAAAAGTTTGAATGTTCAAAAATCAAGTGTGAATGATTCTGGACACAAACTATCAGACCAATCTAGCATAAACTTATATTGTATATTGAACCCTCAATTAAAAACTTATTTGAGGAGCGGGGAATTTTCAAGTAAAAGTTTCAATTTTTCAGACCTCTAGATTCATTGATTGACAACTGACTCCCACTAGATTGCCAGTCAGCCAGACTCTGTGGATTATGGGAGAAACCTATGCTGGCAGTTTTAGCTGACAGTTTATAATTAAGTACTGCCTTTATGCTGGCGATGGCTTCAGCCGTCCTTGTTTAGGCTCTTCAGATCACATTACTTACTCATTCTGTTTGCAATATTTGCAACCTTAGTGGCGTCACTCACTTCATCTGGCACTTATTTACTGAAAATTAGCACAAAATAAAGTATATCTTGACTACGTTTGGGGGTGTTATTGGCATTGTTGGTAATGGAATCACCAGCCCAAGTTCACTAATACCCTTGATAAAGGCATGAATCCATCTCTCCCTTCCCTCAGCTATGGTTAAAACAGTTGGGCAGATTGGGTACTCTAGTCTTGGGAAGGCAACCAGTCTAGGAGAAGGACTACTCTGATTCAGAACCAACTCAACGTCTTCTCCTGGAGACAAATTGATATTAGATGTACCTCTCTCTGCTTTCATCTGGACTACATCAGCGAGGACAGCAAGGGGTGGGGGATTCTGACAACTGAGCTCTCCATACACTTCATCCAGGCATGTGCACTGAAGGGGAGCTTCCATTGTCTGTAAGGACAGAACTGGGGCCATTTATAGATATCAATTCCCAATTAATTTACGAATCATATACAATGTGTTTTTATCTATTTTATTGTGCTTCAATGTTTTATTTTGTGGAGGTATTGATCTGATATGCAGGGTTTATTTGAATCCATATATTCTATTCTTATCATCTGATGTTCACTGAAATTTCATACATATCTCCATCTACGTTTATAAAATACAAAGTGTATCCATCTATTTTTTGTGATTACAAAGAGACATGCAAATTGCCCATCTCTTTTTGCAAATTCTTCTGAAGACGTAGAAAAGGAATTTTACAAAGGTTAAACTTGATAAATAAAACTCCATAATAGATATTGTCAATTCAAACTATCATCAGAACTGTCAACATTGGTTTTTCTAGTTTTCAAGTTAATATTTCTGCCTGGCTATATATATATATATATATATATATATATATATATATATATATATATATATATATATGGTATGTATGTATGTATATATCATGTGTACAGGCCACACCGATGGAACTAGAGGGCTGAAATTTCCAACATTTACTCCTTAATAAGTTTAAAGAAATATTTTTTTCGTTTTTGGAAAATTCCCCCCCAAATAGATTTTTAGTGGTGGTGGGGGGTTCCATTTTCAATAGAAGTTTACACTAAACTGATCCTTTGTTTGTGTCCACTTTTTGTAAAAAAATTCAGACTCCTCTTAGTGATCACTGCCCAAAAAAGGTGAGAGGAGTGATTTATTCATTGATTATCCCTTTTCCAATTTTTTTATTTGATCACCCACAGACACAGGTCACGTGTCAGTTTCTATTGAGTGACCAACTAGAGATATTTGATGTTCTTTTAGTTTAGTTTAATATTCTGGAAGTATTGAACATAAAGAAGAAACATAACATAACGAGATTTTATAAGTACAATGCCCTTGCAGAATTACTTACCATCATTTTTTGATGGCATGGTTGAACTAGAAGTTTCTTAATATGAAAATAGCAAGCTACGTGCAAAGCAGGCTGAGAAAGATAGAGAGAGACATACATACATACATACCTACATATAGAGACAGAGATAGATAGTTAGATAGATTAGTTTTTTTTTTTAATTTAGAAGCGTAAAATTTCTGACGGATTTGTGAAAAGAGGTTTGATTGTCTCTCCCTGGAGCGTATTTTCCATGTAAGATGCAATCAAATCACAGCATTAAAATGTTCCATTCTTTTTTCAAAAATCTTCTGTCAATGCATCTCAGATTTCTTACTGCTAACGTTTTTTTGTGCTTGAGCTCATTCTATGTTTTCTGTTTTCAAACAAGTTTTTCTCAATGAACCATCGTATCTTGTATTTAAAGGGCTCCAGAAATCATCAAAATGGCTAATATTACTGATATTAAAACCAAACCAAATCAGAAATAATCATTTAGATAAGATCAAGGGGAGATAAATGAGCAAAGCTATTTCAATTTTGTCTCAATGATTACTTAATGATATGTGTATACATATATAAGAAACACTCTCACCTAAGGAATTCATGTGCATTTTACGACAGATGAGAGAATGCCTTTTGTCATTTGAAAAGATCAAGCTGAGGTAGTAATGACTACTTAATTTTTTGGATTAATTTATTTGTGTGATCTATTTCTCCATTTGAATATATTAGTTAGTTAATATGTCAGTTATTTGCTCGTGAAATGCTAGTTTTTTCACGTTTGTTATTAACTTGTGTATTTGGGGTATTTCAATTGTTCTTTTTCTCAGCTGCAACATTGTTGTTGAGTCTTCAACCTAAAGATAACATGTAGATGTTACAACAGGTGAGAAAATGCTGAGGTGGGAGAAACCATTAATTAATTTCTTGAACTTATTTGTGTGATTTATTTCTGAGTTTGAATTTATCATTTAGTTTTTTGCAAGTGTTGGTTATTTTCTTAGGAATACAAGTCACACGTAGAGCTGAAAGACCAAAAATGTTCTCATTTTCTTCATTCTTGTTCTTTGAAAATTCAGACATTTTAGTGACCACTGCCCAACAAAGGGCAAGAAAAGTAACTCATTTGTTTATCACCCCCTTTTTCCAATTTTTTAATTGATCAACCCCAACAAGGCATGTGGTCAAAAGAAATAGGGGAAAGTCATGCCAAGGTAGAAATAACATTTTTTCAATTCATTGGATTTACTTATTTTTGAGATTTATTTCCACATTTGAAATTGTTATTTAGTTAATACATGCATTAGTTATTTTGTGGTCATTGTTTTCTTAAAAATTTTAACCAATATGAACGAAAATGGATAAAACTCTTTTAAAGGCTACAAGGCTGCTGAGTTTTTAACCAAAAGATAACACCTGACATTTTGGTAGTACGGATCCAATGACTTTTGCATCTTGGAAAAGTCAAGGTAGAATGTACCTCTTTGGTTTATTTAGTTGTGCTATCTACCTTCCTCATTTAACTTATAGTTGATTATTTAATGCTTCGTATTAACTATGAATTGATTTATGTCAAGGAGGAGAAATTTATTTGTCTTTATGTCTGATATGTATTCTGTTGTCGTCAGCCACCGTTTGCCATTTCAACGTCGACAGAGATTGAACTCAACTCACTGATTCCATTATCGTTCAATACTATGTTACACGTCCATTGAAAAAGATTTACAGATAATAACATAAGAGACTAAAAATCTAAAAAAAATACCTTAAGAATGAACTTGAAAACTCACAAAACAAAAGAAGAAAATGTGTTCAAGGTATATGAGTCCAGGTGAAAAATCAAAAATCACTTTTTAAGATTCTCAGCAAGCGAAGGTAGCTGCTACGTAATCATTATTGATTGGTACATTTGTTGCCCCAGGAATTTATTTTTGAATCATTCGAAAAAGAGATGCAATTAGAGATGGAGGGAGAGTGGGGAATGGAGTGATTCGGTAAAAATCATTGACTTATGGCCACTTACGTACTCATATCTACGGTGGTGGTCAGAAGTGATGTCCGCTCTAGGATAATTGATGGTTGAAATTGAAACCATCTTCCTAATCATTGCTTCATAGTGAATCCTTCCCTCCATTGTGATTACTGCCTTAGAGTGGAGTACACTACATTCAAAAAGAAAGTATCAACCATGGCATGGTTGCTCACGGCTTCATATGTGAAGAGACAAAACTCAACACTGTGTGTTTTTATAAGATGAAAAAATATGACTCTTATTTGCACTTAGAAACCTTGGTTGATCTCAGTCTGTGCGAATTGAAACCCTTCAAAGTTCATAAAGAAAAGATAAGCCCCCAGTCAGAAAGTTTTGAGGCACTTGGATAGATTCTCCCTCATACAATTCTGATGAACTTATAAAAGAATTTAAGAAACAAATCAAGTAAAAAACAAAAAAAAAGTAATGACAATTCACAAAATTAATGCTTACTTAACTCAATATCTATTGAAGTAAGCCAAGTTGGGTACAAGGTCAACTTTATGAAATATCCAGAGAGGAATGAGCACATGTGCAGTAACCTATCAGACTATCCCTCTGTTTGCAGTGAGTAAAAGCTGTCTATAAGGTAACAAATCTAGGTCGAGAGAGTTTATCAATAAAAAAGAGAATTATCCTTAAGATACGAGCCCCTGCCCTTTCTCCCCAAGAATGCCCCAAAAACATATTTGACTGGCAGGATAACAGACTCATTTTCTGAGTTCCAGGTTATATATCATGTTTCATATCTAATCAGGATTATGGCAGATGTCTGGTGATTCTCTTTCTGGATCAGGATATACGTCATGCATGACCACACCTACTTCTTGTCTTTGGTGATGCCATGATTCCTGAAGGTTTTGAAAGATTCTCTCATGAAATCAAAACCTTTGTCTCTATCTCTTGTGTCCTGATTCTATCCGTTGATGATATGCATGTCATCTTTATCATTGCACATTGTCAGCATGATAAAGCAGATTCACATTTCTAAGGCATATTTACAAAAAAAAAAAACAAAACCAAATATCACAAACCAAGTAGGTATAACGATTTCTAGCCTATTTGTATTTACATGGCATTCCTAACTGTTTTTCTGTCCATTTATTCTTTAACAGTCAAAGTTTTAAAATTTGACAATGCATCCTTGAATAAATTCTTAAATTTTATTGAGGAATAGACGTAACATAAAACTAGCAGAAAATATTGTGGATCATATTAATCCATGAGAAGCACTGCATGCCCAACTCTGGTAAATCTTAAAGGAAGTTTGTTAAATAACTCATTTTAGTTTTGTGATTTCAATTTGCGAATTACATTTTCCCATGGCACTTTACAAGAAAGGTAAGAGCATTTTCTAAGATTTGGTCAATAGTTGGGGAATTTTTTGCTAAGGTCTCATAATACAAATGAACTTGTGCCATATTCTGTAACTGTGAAGATATTGGGAATTTTGCTGAAAGTTGAAAAACTTTGTTTTCCAAATGTGAGTAAATTGCACTCAATTTTGCTGAATTCTTTCTTTCTTTTTTCTTTCATTTCCCTTCACACTTTCTCTTCCTTTCTTTCTTTGTTTCTTTGTTTCTTCCTTTCCTTTCTTCTTTCCTCTTTTTCTTTCCTCTTTCCTTTCTTCCTTCCTTTTCTTTTTTCCTTTCATTCTCCCTTTCTTTGCTTTATTTCTTTTTATTTCTTCCATTTCTCTACCTCATCCAAAACAGTTTTTCTTCTTTTTAAAAAATTATTCTTCACTTCATATCTTCTTTTTCTCCCTCTCCTTTTTTCAGCTGACCAATCAAAGGCAAAGTAGTTCAGTAGATATAACATTCAATTCTGAACCAATATGAAATGATGTCTAATTAACAATTCTCTAATTCTTCAAATTCAAGAGAAATCCATAAGAATAAAAGTAACGTAAATGAAATAAATATTTTTACTTATAAAGAAAATTCCTCCTCACCTTCAAAAAAACAAAAAAATACCTAAATGAATTGTTTATATTTCTTCACTTATTTATGGATAATTCCTTGAGACAAACTAATTTGGATGTTTTCATTTTATTCTTCATTTTTTGTTGTTAGTTTTTTGTTGCCTTTGAGCAGCAAAAATGAATAAAAGACAGAAAAAAACTGAGAAAATTGTTTTATCTAGAAAATTCCAGAAAACTTGATTCTGTCGTGGCTTCCAATATCCAAATTACCATTTCTTAAAATTTGCTTATGATCATTAACACTTTTTTCTTCAAAATTAATTATTATCTTTGGTTTTGAAAATGTTTGGAGAATTTAATTAAAATCAAGTTAAAACACTTATGTAGCCATTTTATCTATTTATATTGCTGTAGAATTAAAAAGAATTATCTAAAAATTTAAATAAAACCATATTACATGATTTCATGCAGTATTTTTAGACATGGTATAGTAATTTTTTTAAAGATTTAATTAAATCAAACAATATGGATAAAAAGTGTATGGTAGAATAAGTTAGAGAATATTTTAATGTAATTTCTTTTTCTAAATCTGTCTTTGTAAGTTCCATGTATTTCTTTTTGCAAATTTGCCTGAAGCTATTATCCTTGCTGGTTGTCAAAGTGGATTTGAAAATAAAATAATTAAATTAATTAAAATTAATTATCTTTAACTTCAGCCCATTCTCACTTCTTAGGAGTTTTAATGCAGACACACGATCGCCACGGAAGTGGATTCATTACAGACGCAGATGAAGATGGTTTCAACCAATATGGCAGCCACAATGGAATTTTCAAAAGAATCAGATTCTTTTAAAAGCTGAGGCCTTTGGGTGAGAAAAAATTGATTGAATTTTGGGGAGGATCCAAGATTTTTCATACATGCTTTCCCTGCATCATAACTTCTTGGGAACTAATCTTCATTGGATTTTTTTGAGACAATGTTGTTGTTATGGAGCCCTTGGCAGAATCACCCACTGGGAGCCTTCTGGTGGCCACGGCACTCTGAGCAGCCGTTTTGTTCACTTATGCTAGATCTCTGATCACTTTGTTGTCTTCTATTTATTTAAAAAATCAATCATTTTTTCCTCATTGATCAGATATTAATGAACTGCAAGGATTTTTTACACAATGACTTTTATCCTTTATGTCTTAACATTGTTTGCTGAGCAAATTCTATGTTATTATGAAATTGGTTATTAACTGATTAATTTGTTAATTACTGATTGACTTATTATCCAACTAATTAAGATGAAAAAAATTTGCAATGAATTGCGGCCTTGTCACCAAGACAGATCAATATTCCCAACAGGAGAAAGAATGAATGAAAACATCCTATTAATCAGAAAGATTTTTCACAGATGTAAAAAGATGTTGGATACAGGTTTGGGTTTCTCTTAGTTTTCATGATAATGACAATCTTCTCATAATTCAACAGTCATAAATCAAGTAAAGCAGTACATAAGGATTCTTGAAATTTCTACTGTCATCATTAGGAAAAGTGCTTGGGATATTAGATACCATCAACCAAATCTGTCAGCATAGGTTTCTTCAGTTTTCTAGTTGTTCAGGTTGGCTGGCTTGCTGGCTTTGGGTGTCAACAGATGTTTCTTCAGTTTTCAAGTTAGTGTGGTTGGCTGGCTGGCTTTGGATGTCAACACAGGTTTCTTCAGTTTTCAAGTTAGTTTGGTTGGCTGTCTATCTATGTATGTCAACATATGTTTCTTTATTTTTCAAGTTGGTGTGGTTGGCGATCTAGCTATGTACATTAACATTGGTTTCTTCAACGAAGATGCAATAAACAAAGTCAAAAACAGAAGGAAGAAATCCTGCGACAAAAATGAACACAAGGTTGCAAAGATTTTAAACAATGATTTAGAAACTTGAATTGAAGGTAAAATTATAAAGGAAAATGAAAAAACAGTCATCAGAGAGAAAGCAGAACATTTCAGGCATAAAATACAACACTGAAAAACAAAATATTCCTAGATCTTTCTTTAGGACGAAAAGTTGAACAAACTTGCAACAGAACATAAATTCTTTGTTTAAAATGGTTAACTTTGAGGAATTCCCTCAAAAAAGTTGGAGAAAATGATGGGAATTTGTCTCATAAGGTTATTATTGAGAAATTCAGTGTGGAATATAATGACACAGAATGTCTGGTGAACAAAAAACTTGAACTTTCTGAAAAAGTCATAGAGGATAACAAAACATGCAAGAGACAAGAATTAACCGCAAACAACACACCAAATATAGAGACATTATGATAAAAGTAGATGATTCTGAGAAACTGGGTCAGGTAGCAATACAAAAACAGGAATTCAGAAGTTTGGCTGGAAACAAAACTGACAATAAAAACTTCTTGGTATTAGGACTGAAAAAAATAATTCAAAAGTTTGTCCAGAAACAGGACTTGAAACCAAAATAATTTAAAACCGGTTGGAAAATGGAAAATTTGTAAGCACCAGGTGAGATTCTAATTTAAAAGTGGTCAAAATTTCTGCAAAAAAAAAAGGCATTCACCTGAAAATAAGCAGAGTCATAGAAGTACGGGGAATTTTTCAAAACTTGCAGGATATGATCCTAAATAAATCCTCATTATGCCTCCTTAGATCATATGATCTATGAGTGCTGGGAGAAATGGGAGACCTTGAAAATTAATCCTTGAGCAAACCACTCTCAAGTCACTCTCACAAATGCCACCATGTCAACCATTCAGTCAGTGATTGCTGCTCTGGATGGGTCTGCTGCTACAGGTGCCCCATAACATGTTATTGTTATGCAGACATGAAACGCTTATATGTATGCAGCCAATTGGCTATATTGTTTGTTGCTGTGACAACAAAATCAGGAATACAGCTCATTTTAAGTGTGGAAACTTTGGGTATATTCGGTGAGATTGCCTTTCTACGGACACCAAGACTAGTTACCAGTATGGGAAATCTGTCCAGATTACAAAACATGAACTGTGAAATTTGATCAGAAGTTATACCACTGACTATGGCCCCACAGTACACAAAATGATCTGGATCCTTAATTTAATTTTAATGAGGACTCCTATCCTTTAAATGCCATGTAACAAGGCATCGCAAAATACAAGGAGAAACATCAAACCTTAAAGCTGGAAAGATTCAATTAAAGAAGGAGGAGCCAAACACACATTATGGTCAGATTTTGATGATATTAAGATTGAAGATTCTCTTGAATGATAGAATGATAGATACAGATTCACACCTCTTCGTACTTATGGACTCTTCCAAGTAAAACCAGCTAAAAAAAGCAAAAGGAAGAGATGCCTGACCTTGGATGAATAAAGAAATTGAGTGTCTGAAGATGCCAGACACAGCCTTAAAGGTAGTGCTGATTGGTTTGAAGGAGTCAGACAAGAAAATATTATTCTATGTTGGGAGCACCAAATTGAGGAGAAATCAAATGTCTGGATGTGGTCTAAAATTGAACTGATATAAGAAGAATGGTGGTGACCAGTATAGCTGTTGGACTACATTGTTGAGATAACCAAAGTATTACACCATAGAGATTCCTGATTTTTTGAAAAGGCATAATCATCTGATTTGAATAAGTTCAACTTTTACCTAAATTGATGAACCCGAATGTTATCTCAAATATGAATTCAGAAATCTTTGAATGGAGCTAAGGATGCTGTCAACAGATCCATAGATGATATCTGTGTGACTAATTCCCAGATCAAGAAAAAATCATTTTTCTGTGGAAAGCATTACAATCAGTTGGATTTAAATTATTCTTGCTAGAAATTTGGAAGAATCATGATGCCGGTGGACTGAATGGGCAATCATCCGAAAAACTTTTTTTTTTTCTAGGACACAAAAAAATATTTTGTTTTATCATTATTATTATTATAAAGACCAAGCTCTCTTCTAAAGATGAAAAAAAGACTGGAAAGAGCTGTTAAGTACCTATTCCAGTTTTTAGTATTGTATTATCTCCCATACATAGGAGAGTTTGTTTTATATACTTCCAGAAAGGAAGCTACCAATTGTTTAATAGCTAGAATGAACATGCATATGCCGACCAATATAAAGAAAAAGAATAATGGGTTGTAAGCAATCTTCTGTTGTTTTGAATCCTGTTGAATTCGTCATTTTTCAATCTTACATGAACTATTATTCATAAAGCTTTTGAAGGCTTCTCTTTGTTTGGGCCGGGGAGGGAGGTTAAAAGTGCTCCCTCCTCTATCTGAGATATGCCCCTGCTTAGCCAATTAAATCAAATTGGAAAAGCAATTTTTTATACATATATTTGTCTAACATTGGAAAGCTGAGTTTCAAGGTTGATTATGAGTCTCAGATGTGCAAGAGGGTTGTTTTCTTTACCAAAACAGGGGATGTGGTAAACCACCTGACTCCTCACCACCCTTGGATCTGTGCCTGGTGTCAGATGTAAATAAGGGGGTTGTTTTCTTTGATTGACTGTTGGACTTTAACAAGCAAAATTGAATAAAATGAGTCTCTCTATAAATGTTATTTGAAAGTACAAAAGAACTTTTAATAAAGGATAAGAAAAAGTTTCTCTTTTTGAAATGTGATTGTCCATTGTAAAGTGAGATTTTTTTCTTCTTTTTCTTTCGTTGTTTGTTTTCATTCATTTCTGCCTTGTATTTTAATTTGTAAAATAAATTCTTTACGAGGATATTCTGTTTTGTCTTTTTTGTTACAATACTCAAGAAAAAGGAATAATCAAGCCAAAAATTTGTTATGGGCTGAGAGGGGGAGAAAAAAGAGAGAGATAGAGACAGAGTCATATATAAAGAGAGATGGGAGGGGGGGCAGGATGACAGAGGGAAGGAGAGAGAGGGGAGTGTATGTGTGAGAGAGAAAGAGCAAGTCAGATCAGGTTGGAATTTCTTGAGTTCCACAGTGTCTCTATTCAAAATACAAACAGCAGCCTTCATTTGCTCTATCCTTTTCAAAATGAGGCTCTTAAAAAAATAAAGAAAAGAAACAAAAAATAAAGCAAATGGGAAGAAATAAGCAAAAGAAAGCAACATTAGAAATAAGTTTTAATTAAATTTCACGTCTTCATTAACAAAGATGTAAATGATTTCTTCAGTTGTTGTTGTTGGGGTTGTTTCTCATTGACAGTTCCCCCATATGACTCACATCTGTTGGAGGAACTCTCAAGAAAATATCAGTATTCAAAGAAAAATATCATTGAGTTTGGAAAATGTTATTGCACCAAAAAGTTTACAAAGTCTTTTATGCCAGAGGGTTTGTGTAAGTCATGCAAGAGTCTTCATGTCTGCACTGTCTTTCTTAGCATTTCTGGCTCAAGCAAATATCAGCATTACTTATCCTCTCAGTGGTACTGATCTTCATTTGTTTCAATCGGATGGTGCTAATCCTTGGACTATTACAACATTCAAAAAGATCTTTGGTTAACTCCCAGGCGGATCGGCGTAGAGCCCCTATTTGAAAGATCACACTGTTCTTAAAAAATAGATTCAATAAATTGCTGTAAAACCTATTTTGGGGCTCATCCTTACCTTAAATTCTCATCCTGGTGGTACCAAACTAAACTTAGTTTGTTGGGTGGTATCAATCTTTACTTGATTATATCGAGTGGTACTTATAGTAGGTGCTTAATGGTGCTGATATTTACTTCATCCGCATTTCTTTCAATGATGGAGTAACAGTAAATGTCTGCTTTTGTCCCAAGTTAATAACCAAAGGAGGCAAAACTTCAGATCACAAGTCCCGTGCGGCTCTTTGGCATTTAGTATGCAGTTTGTAGAAATATATTGGCAGTACTCCTTTTGTTATTGCAGTTCATACTAAAGGTAAATGAGGTAACATTTCAAGCTTTATAATTATCCACTGTGTATGAACAGTGACCAAACTGGTTTAAAACATAGATTTAATGTTCATAGTTTGTGAGAAAGATTTAAGAATTCAAATCCAGATTTTAATGCTAGATTTTAGTGAAGCAATGTTCTTCAGTGTGGAGGGGAGGAATGGTTGAAGACAAAAGGATTCAAGTAATTTCAGATCAATGGGAGTTAAAAGAGAAATGTCACAGGATTGAGATACATACTTTGTGATTACTGTCACATACTTGGTGAAACTGACACAAATTAACTGTTCTAAAAAGGAAACTTAATTCTTTGAATTATAATCAGAATTGACCTTCTCTTGGCTAAAGGACCCTATCTGCCTTGCTATTTTACTCCAAGTTTGACAAGAAGAGATGAATCCATTCCTTTCCCAAGGGCATTAGTGCAAAGTGGATGCAGATCTCAGTCAGAGTTTGAACTCGGCTCGCCGAATTTATGTTCAATGCTGCTACCCACTCAGTTAGCGACACTCCCATTATGTGAACAGAGTGCTAAATAATATGATTGTAAACAGAGGAAATTTGATTTTAATCATAAGTCACTCAGGGAAAACTTACAATAAGATTGTTATTGTTATGTGGGTTCTTCTTAAGTCAACACATGTTTTTCTCTTTCTCTCGTGGAGAGGGAAGTGAAATGAATCTGAGGAGAGCCTTGAGTCAAGCAGACTCTCTTTTGAGCTAAGAAGACAAAAGCTTTACTTCATCCTTGATCCTTGGATCAAAATGTGTGGGTAGAAAGCTTTTGAGTACAGTACAATAATAAAGAGTCTTCTTTTTTTTTTCTTTCTGGCATTTCCATTCATTACAAACAAAAAGATGGGGAAATAATCTTTTCAACATGGAAAATAATTTGCTTCATTTCAATTTCTATCTCTCAGTGGAAAATAAATACAGATTTTTTTGAAAAATATGAAAACAACTAAATGCTAGAAACAAATAAAATCTATACAATTAATGAATATAAGTAAATAAATAAAAATCAAATGCAAAACTATCTGATGTAACATAAAGAAGCAAAATCTCACCTTCTGTTTTGTTTATTTTTTTCTTGAAGTTTTCAATGTAATTTTTATTGTTGTTGTCTTCTTCTCAATTTGCAAATGTCCGTTCTTCAAAGACTGATCCTTTCAACTTTTGTTCCTTCTAAGTGAATCGTCCAGAAACCTTTGAAATCAACAAAATGATTTTCTTTCGAACAACTTGTCATTCATGTGCATCGAGAACTTAAAAGAAGAAATAGATGCACAATAGTAGTGAAGAGAAATGAGGATTTATCAAAGACAACATTCAAAATTTGTGTGCAGAAATATGCATATATATATATATATATGCATGTTTGCATAAAGAGAGAGAGTGGACAGACAGATGCTTGTGTTTGCATGTGTAAATATTATGTGTGTATCTGTCTATCCATCAGTCAATCTAGCAATGCTCCTAATACTGCAAAGAAGAAAATACTGACATGGATCTAACAAAAAACAAGAGGAAAGAAGTGATTAAGCAACAGAAATGGAGGTGGGCAGGACACATAGCAAGAATAAAAAATAACTGATTGTGCTGAAGTTTGGTCTATTGGTATTCAAAGAATAACAAATGTATAAGAAGACAGACATAAAATTAAAATTTTAGAGAGCAAGATTTGCAAGTAAGACACTGCTTAGCAGAGTTATGGTCGTTATTGAAGGAATCGGGAAAGGCTTTCATCTAGCAGTGGACTTATTATGGCTGAAGATGATGATATATCTATATCTACATCTACAAGGCAATAACAATCCTGGTTGACAATGGATGTAACAGCATTTTATTGCAAATGCAAAATGTTTACTTATAAAAAAGTGGTTTGACCCAGTGCTTACTCAATCATTCTTTTCTATCAACTATCATGGCATACCAATGACAAGACATTTTGTCAAGATATCGGTAACAGGAATCCATAATAGAATAGACATAGCAAAACACACTTTCAAGGAACAGTGCAAAATATTACAAAATAGTTAATTAACATTAGAAAGTAAAAAAAGACTATTGGACTGCTGTGTAATATCTAATCAACTTCATGGAAGTGAATGCTGGGCAGTTTCCATATAAATGAAAAAACGAATGGAAGATGTGATTTCATTGATGCATGTTACGAAAATCCTGGACAGAACATGTAGCAAATGAAGAAGTCTAGAGAAAATTGAGAACTTCGAGGAAAATGTTGCTAACTATAAGGAAGTGACAGTTGGAATCTCCCGACTCATAATTTGAAAGGAAGGCTTGGAGAATTTAACACTTGCAGGGTGCAGAGAGGGCAAAAACAACAAAGGTAGGCAGCGACTAACCTCCTTGAAGGGTTTGAGCAGATGGTACAAAAAATACTTGAAGGTGTACACAAGGATTTGCTGCAAGCAGCAAGGGAAAGGAAGCCATAAAGTGCCCAACACCCTAACATTGCACATGAACAAAAAGGAATTTGGCAATTGGTCAAAGTACAGGGAGAAGAAAATTCATGCTTTTCTCAAAAGCATTAGTAAAGGCAATAACTACTTATATGTACATACATATCACATTGGGTTTATGTATTTCTTTTGAGAAATTTAAAGTGTAAAGTTTGTTTGAGTTTTACTTTTTTGAGTGGATACTGAATAAATTCAGTCAGAAGCCAACAAAAATGTGGAAGGGAAAGATATGAGAAAAAGGTGTACAAAGTCTTTATATCAAAGACTTACATTTTTGTTACAGATGTTGGCAAAAATTCAAGACCACCACGAAATTCCAATAAAAAGTGAACATAAGTTCATATTTGCTATATAACTTTATCAAAGCATGTCATATTGGTATTTTACTAGTAATAAATCAACAAATGCATGGAATTGTCTCCCTCGAGAAATCAGATCATTATGATATAGATTACTAAGTCCAAATGAAGACCTCACATTATTATCAACAAGTTACGAATTGGTCTGGAAATTGCTTTATTCTCCAAATTAGAGCATTTCAACAATATTTCATCAACAAACTACAATGTGCCATTGTTGTTGAGTTTCAGTCATAAACATACAAACAAATATACAGAAATCAGATCATTATAATATAGATTAATGTTCCATTCTCTGTCAACCAGGCAATCTGGATAGCAAATACATATGTTTGTATTAGCAAAGACCCCTTCAAAGCCTTTTTGCTAATTCATTGTTCTTTTGTTTAAGAAATGCAGACTTGGGTTTCAGCTGAATCATACTAAGTCTCTACTTATAAATAGTCAAAGGCATATGTATTCAACAAAGCGGTTCGCCATCTACATAAAACATATGATCCTCATCTGAACTCATATGTTCATTTCAGGATCAACACAAGTATGATATTATCTTATGCTTCCCCACTTTTCCATGTAAGGTCTTAGGGTCTAAGGGTCAATATGGTTGCCTATATCAAGACATTGGAGACAGATATCAAGCCTTGGATCAGGGGTGTCCATATGTGTTCCAGCAACACTCAGCTCCTTATCCAACAGCCAACATGACCCAGGAATGGATGGTCGAAATTTTCACAATAATATTACTCCTAATATTTGGCATCCTAGCTCTTCTTATTCAAACCCCTTGGACGGCTATGTATGGGGAGTCATTGAGAGGGACACCAACAAGCATGCCAACAATACTGAGGACTTGTTTGCTATCAGGACATTACGACCTACATGAATAAAAATCACCTGATCAACGCATGTAATTGTTCCAGAAGCCGTATCAAGGCTGTAATCAAGGACGATGGTGCTTTTATTGAAAAGCTTTTTGCTAGGTGTATTAACTATGCTAATAAGAATTCTACAAAACATTCATGGGGAATAACCTTTCTTCTTGGACCCCACTCTTGCATTAGTACCAAATTTTCTTTAAAAGAATAAAAATAAAGGAAAAAGAAAAAATCAAAGAATAAAGGATTGGACGAAGAGTTGAAGCGAGGAAAAACTGAATATAACGACTGTCACAATATGATCTAAAGCAATCTTTTTGAATGAATTTAGTACAAACTAAACACTACTAATGCCATCAAATAACAAAACAGAACTAACTTTTTAAGCAGACTACCTGATTAAAAAAAAAAAAGTTTTAGTCGAATGACTCATGAATCAAAGGCCATATGTCTTTGAGTACATTAATATCGGCTGAAGAATTAGTTACTAATTTTACCAACTTTTCCTTCAAGTCTGAATGGCATTTCATTCATAAATGCACTCATTCACCTCTGTTTATTTCATTCACAAATGTACTCATTCACCCCTGTTTATCAGTCAAACAAAGTGTCCCAATGTAATCCACCTTAGAGAACAGTTACACACAAATTCATTTCTCTAAAACAGTGTGTCTCAAATGTTCTTGGCTCCAACCCAGAACACAGAATCTTTGAAGCCTGGCTACCCTCAGGGTGGAAACATAATTTCAGTGTTTCTACATTTATTTTTATCCAATAAATTCCACTGGCTTTTACTTAAACAATCAAGTACATGTATTGGACCTGAACAGATTGGAATACATGAGGAGATTTCATACATCTCTACATTAATCATAACTATTTTTCTGCTTCAGAGACTCAATGACACTTTGAATTCCAAAATTGAGATGTAAACATTCACAAATTCTTTAAAATTTCAACATTCTTTTTCATTTTTTTGTTTTTGTTTTTTTATAATTCCAACCATCCCACCCTTGTGACCCCTATTTGAGCTGTGACCATCATTTTGGGAACTATTGTTCTAAAGTAATCTGATATTCATTCACTGACTGTAACAGACAGCAAAATTGAATTCCTGTTCTTTTTCAATTGCTAAGAGTATCTTAATTGACCCAAGAGGCATACCTGGAGATTTGGGGCCAGGGGTCTTGGCTCTTTGAAAAGTCCTCTCCAACATTTACTGAGAATTGATGAATAAGATAATTTGCAATAAATCAATGTGCACTAAACCCTAATTGGCAGAAAAACAACCCTAAAGGCTGAATTATTATTTATACAATTCATGTGAATACAAATAGATTGTTACCATTGTATAATTCCAATAGAAATGTAGTAGGTGAACTGCTATTTATAAAGCTTTCCAATAGCCCCTAGCCGCCCCCCTCCTTCAGCTACACCTCTGATCAACCCCACCCGATCTTGTCTTTCGATATTCTTCAATCAATGTTGCTATGATATTTGAAGGCTCAGATATGCTCTGTTCATAACTTGGTTGCGTTTTCACCAAAAAATGGATCAGTCCACGTTCCTTGGTTTTGTCATGCTAAGTGATGATCCAGGCATGGATTTAGATGGGGGGGGGGAGTCAAGAAGGTCCTGGTTTGCTCAGGCAAAGCATTATCTTTTTATGATAACTAATTAAAGGAAGTCTTTATATAAAAAAACCCAAATAAACCCCAGTAATCATTGATTAATATTAAAAAAAAAAAATTTGCCATTTTTTCCTATAATAAAAGTTAGATGACCTCCATCTTATTTTTATGATTTTTTTTATTGATTGCTTCTGTGGTGAATTTCTTTGACTTTATTAATTTGTTAATTCTAGTGCTAAGAAAGTACAACTCAAATGTTAGTGAAACATGTTGGATCATTGCTTTCTTGTTTTCGATGTTTAAATTTTTTTTTTCATGTTTTTATTCGTAAAAGAATAAAATTTCCATCTGGACCATCCCCCACTCAAAATCCAGGATCTGTCTGTCTGATCCTTGCGAATCCATTCAAATCGATTCAATTTAGTGAACTAGATTGCATCTTTCCGAGCATGGAGACAGGCTTCAACTGCACACTCCACGTGTTCCTAGAGACAAAGAAGAAGGGAGAGGAATAAACAATGCTTTTCAGTGATTTCCCTCTCTCTTTTTAACTTCAACTCTCTTTCCCCTCTTCTGTTGGCAAAAATTCTTCATTTGGCAATTGTTGAATGCTTAAAGCCAAACAGGCTTAACAAGAATTAGTCAAAATTATCAACAAGCAATTAATTTTGATTTGAGAGCAAAATAACTTCTTTTAGAGCTTTGCATTCAAATTATGTTGAATCATTTCAAAAACACGCCTGGATACAAAAGTGACAAACAGTGAATTAATCCGATTAAAGTGGATAACAATCTACTCACTTTCAATTAATAGAATCACAAGAATGGGATTATTTGTTTATCAAAAGCAGAGAAAATCCTCCTGGCATTTAAAAGCAAATAATCTTTGTATTTAAATCAGTTTCCATGAATATATAAATAAATAAGTATATAAATTGCCTGAATTCTCAACACCACACTCAGTTTTAATGTCTTTCTTTTACTGTATTTTACCCCCTTCTGGGCACTGTGCTTTCATCCAAAGCATAAGTATAGAGACATAGCTAGGGGGTGGGGGCATAAGAGACACCCTCCCCCCAGTCTAGGACCCTCCATTGATGAGACCCAATAAGCCTTATGAATAGTTGCTCATCGACTGCATTCCTACTCACAACATATGATTACGAAGAAATATATTTGTTCATACATAAATTGCATCGATGATAATTCAATCTTTATGGTTGCTTTCCACTAATAAGTGATAATGTATGTCTACTTATTAAAAATTTCCCTTTTTCATCAAATGTCACTAAATGTTGGTTGGAATCCCTGAAGGAGCCAAGCCCTACCAGTTCCCTAAATCTCAAGCTTAATCACTTGATAAGGACTATGTTAGTTTATATCAAGGAGAGTTCAATCAACAAGCAGGATGAAATAAAGAGCCAATATTTATATTGTATTGATTCTAAATCCTTACAGACAGGGAGAATAGATTTTTCTTTGAAAGGAACTGATTACACAAAGTTTCATGTAAAGTCTCATCTAAAGAATTGAAAGAGTGGGTAAACGTTTGTTAGAGGACTAATATTGATTAAACATACTCTGCTTTTAAAGTGGATTAATTTGTACATCCAATTTTTATTTACTCTATTAGTTGTAGCATTGTAAATCATGATAATTAATTTTTGCTTCTATTTACCTTCATCTCAATTGTTATTGCTTTTCATCTCAATTAAACCCAGGTTGGTTTTCCTCCAGCAGTGAGTGAATAAATGAACAGGGTGGATCGAAATAAAGAAAAGTTCTCAGTGAGAATCAAACGCAAGGCCCTCTATACAGGAGGTTGGCTTACTTAATACTCAACTGCTCTTACTACTGAGCTACAGAAACTGAGTTTATTCTTAAAAAAAAAGGAAAAACAATTAAGATGAATGGTAAAGAAAGGGAGTAATTGTAATTTGTATCTTTTATAAACAGTTTTGTTCCTTACTCTTCCTTAGTTACTTTCCATTGTATATTCTGGATTTTATATTCTCTCTCTGTGTATGTATACTAGCATATAACCGGTTATTTATGTATCAGCACAAAGTACCATAAGACTAATTTATCAGGTAATTTATAAACTGCCATGACCCTAAACAACATTGGTTTAGATGTTGTTGACGGGTCTAGGTCATTCAATGTGTTTTGACATCTAAATGTATATGTATCTATATATCTAGACTTCACCCAGCCTTAATTGTTCATAGTACAAACTTGAAATTTTGCACCCACAATCGCCACAATGAGTATGGAAAATGTTTTTTTGTTTTTTCTAAATTCCCCCCCAAAATGAAGTTTCAGGGGAATCAATTTCAAATGTGAGTTCATGCTAAATTGATCCCTTAGTTTGTGTCTACCATTGGTTTTTAAAGATTTGGATATTTTAATGCATAACAAGAGGCAAGTATTCATTGATCATCCCCTTTTCCAGTTTTTTTATTGATCCCCCCAACACCTCATGCTGCCAAAAGACATTGGTCAACAGAGGTTGAGAAAGAAAACTCCTTTTCACATATATCCCATCTGTTATGCATATAGATGTTATTGTTGTTGCAGTTATTAATTACAGTAACTGAATAAATGCCCATCAGGAAATCTGCCGATCGATAGATTGGACCCAGGAAAGTGCCCACCAGGAGATCTACCCATCACGAATTTGCAGGACCAATCAATCACCACTACCCACAACAAACTGGTTTAAACTTTTTCACTGGGCTCATATTATTCATGTTTCCTGATATATATATATATATATATATATATATATATATATATATATATATATATATATATATATATATATATATATATATGTACATATATATATATATATGTATGTATATATTTATCTATGTAACTGGACTTTGCTCAACTCTAAGCATTTAGAAACCCACAAAAGAAGAAATCAAGCGGAGAATTGCCCTAGGATTGCAAGTTTTTGGCAGAGCAAGCTCAACCTTAAAAAACTAGACAATCCCAATAATCTTAAAAAGAAGAGTATACAACCAATGCATCCTCTCAATAATCACTTATGGAGCTGAAACCTGAAACCTGACCAAGAGACAAACCTGCAGACTGAAAAGCATGCAGCATATGCATGAGATAATCATGCTCAACCTCACATGGAGAGATCAGAAGACAGCTTCACAACGCCCATGATAAAGAAATCTGGTAGATCCTGGGGAAGGTCTATGTCCAACGACAAACATTAAAAGACGGATGATGACGAAGCTTTCAAAGTAGAAACTTTAAATTCTTCACACACCAACAATCAGTAAAGAAATTGTTTTTTCTATGATTTTTTGTGCCCTCCCATCCAAGTTTTCAGGAGAGAGTTCAATGCACAATATGATTCTATGCTAAATTTACTTGATAATAATGAGTATATATCGGTGGCAGTGATTCATAATTTCCTTTGGAATACTAGTGTTTTATCATATAAGTATTTTGATATTAAGCTTATGTAAAGTCTCAACTCAAATTGTTTTAAAGGGTGGTCGGACACAAAGTACTAAGACGTTAGAAAAAAACATGTAAGTAGTTTTCAAAAGATAATAACATTAAATTCATGCGAAAAATTGATAGAAGAAAACGAGATATGGTATGTGTTTTTTATGCAAAAATCTTTAATAAAAGTTGAGAAAAATATTTCAAATATATTCATACATTATATGTTTATCAAAAAATGAGAAAAGTAATAAAAAAATTCTCACTTCTATACAGAAAAAACTTTTTTCTTTTTTTTTTTCATCTGAATGAACAGACTTTAAAATCAGTTTTGCCAAATCACAAGTCAGTCACATTCTGAATCACTCGTCTGTGCGTTCAAGCCATTCTTTCACTCAATAAATCATTCTTCCTTGAATTCACTAACTCAATGACTCTTTCTTTCTTCCAGTCATTCACTATCTTAATCTTAATTCCTAGTTCCTTTATTTCCCTACAATTTCTCATAATAACCATTTGGAACAATGGATTCTTCCACTTGAATCAATTTTTAATAAATACCAAAAACAGTTCTGAATAAGGGATCAATTCAGCTTAAACATACATTGTAAATTGAACTTCCCACTGAAAATCTAGTTATCGAAGGAATTTTCAAAAAACAAAATAAAAAGTTTTTTATTTAACCATTGAGCCCCGAAAGTCCGGCTCGTATATGTGATACATATACACATAGACAGCCTGCCAACCAGATGAACTTAAGAACTGAAAAAACCTAGGTCGACAGTTTTGGTTGACATTTTCAAATAAAATCCAAGATGAAAATAATGAAACATTAACATTTATTTACATTATCAACAACTTATATATTGTGAACTATCAAGATTTAGATTAATTAAGAGAATATGAAAAAATGCAAGAACAAGGTCTTTTTTCCTCTGAACAATGATCACATAGAAATTTTGATGCACCCGTGAATTTTGACTTAGTAACAAATGATTTTTGATAAATTCTCATAACAATCATTAATTGAACAAACCTAATGTCAGAATATGAAATCATGTAAAAAGATTTTGTTGAAGAATGAATTTGGTCAGAATGAATTTGATTCATGATATCACAAATAAGATAGAATAAAAAAAACTTCTAGTTACATCTAGATTCTCTTAAATCTGCATTTGATTGATAAACCTGTTAGAGTGAGGCCCTCAAAAGATCAAAAAAGCATTTTTTCTAAAAACACAATTTTAGAAGGATTGTAGTGTAGTACTGATCCAAATTTTCAAGTTTATAGACCAGACGGTATAGCCATGGGTGCTGTAGAACACTAACAAATTGATGAACCCATCAGAGTAAGATCTAAAAAAAGGTCAAAAAAAGCTTTTTTCAGTAAAATCAAAGAAGTATTATAGGAAGGCTCTCGAGGAGTACTGATGCCAATTTTCAAGTCTGTAAACAAGGAGTGCTGGAACCAAACAAACAAAAAAGGAAACAAAAAAACACACAAATACATAAAAAACATAAATTATAGAAAAAAGAAAGAAGCCTTTGCCATCTCAGATGTCTATGGTTGTGCAATAATTTATTCTTACTGGTTAATCTTAATGAAGTTTGCTATTCATGAACTTGAAAAAACATTCAATTGTAATTGTGAAATGAAATGTCAAGATGACACAAATGATAAGCATCAAAATAATTTCCCTTTTACCCCGTAGAATTTCAACTGGAACAGGATTCTTCATCAGGATTTGTAGTTTGTTATGAATAAATTCTATCATATCTGCTTTTTTCTTCATTGCCAGTATTATACCAGCATAATCCTGAGTGGTCGATTTCATTATTATTTGTGCCTTTGCTTCTCTTTGGTTGCACTAAATAACAAAGAACATGACTTAGATGGGTTAGAGTTAGGGGTCAATAGTATTATCCAAGAGATCATGGACTTGTAATATAATAAGTTATAGCATCATTATTATTTCTCCGTGAGTGGGTCTGTTTCCTCATTATTCTGCAGGGAGCTAATCAACCAAAAACATGATGTGAGGGAAGGAACTAGGGAACTGAAAAAACAATTGTTAGTCATATTCTTGTAAAATCTGTAGTACACAGACCCTATCTGTAGCCCCAGAAAATGCCCACCAAGTGGGCTACAGTTTCTTCTCTCTTTGAGTGTTCATGTCTAAGAACTAACGTACCAGTCTACGTGTGTGTACATGTATCTCTGGGCACTCCTGCTCTCATTTTGGGGGTTACATTCTTGAAGATTTACATGAATACATCACTAAGTACCATCTAATTTCTTTTGTTTTGTACTTTTTTCACAAAAAGTGCCTCTTCGGGTTTCCATGGTCATTTTGGGACCAACATTACCTAAATCTTGAGCTGGTATTTATTTTTAGATAATTTTAGGAAAAAGATCTATTTTTTTACAATCTTTTAGATGAATAGTTTGGATATATTTGTGGGCTATGGTGATTCACTTGTGCAAGGTACAGATATTTCAAACAGTTTTACTTTCAAAGAGAAAATCAAGTTCATGAAGGAAAAAAGCTGTAATAAAGTTCAACTTTCATAATTAGTCAAGAAATAATTACAGTGATTCAATTAGAAATTTAAAACAATTATGACTGAGAAGAAAAAAACATGAGGAGACAAGAAAAAATGAAAATGCAAGAATGAAAATAGGAAGAAAGTACAGATGAAAGTGAAGGGAAACAAAAACAGCAGGAAAGAGTAAAAGAAAATGAGATTGATTCATGCCTTTCTCAAGGGCATTAGTATGAACACAACCTGTGTCAGCTAAAGTTTGAACTCAGCTTTGTGAGTCCATTCTTCATTGAGAGATGATTAGGAAAATGAAAAAGAGGTAAAGAGGAGAAAGAAAGAATGAGATGATAAAGTGCATTTGAAGAATGAGTGAAGATGAAGAAGAAAAAGAAAAAGAAGAAAAACGAAAAAGCATATTAGTCAACATAGGTGTACGGGAACTCATTGGTGGGGTGGGGACTGAGGCTTTGATTAGCCAGAAATTTCCAAAGTTTTGCACTATTTACATTGATTTTCCTGAATTTGGGGACGGTAATTGACCCCCTTGCTTGTACGCATATTTTAGTTAATTCTTGAAGTAAAAGAGAGATTTTTACCCCATCATTCAAAAACGCAGATATTTTTTATTTGAGATCAAAATTGACAATTTCTGTTGGAGTTGCACTTGTTGACACCATCCCCAAAACGAACTCCCTGACCTCATGACGTCTGTCACTGAACCATGATTTAATTTCATTAAGTCAAAAAGGATATTGGCTTAATACTTTTATTTATGTGTCACTTTCAACATTTGGAGTCTTGAGGCTAGGATCTGGGGAACCAACGAGAAAGAGATACTTATAGAAAACTTTGAAACCACCGTGTAGTGGCAATGTTGGCTGGGAGGACAGAGAGGGGGGATTGTTGGGAGTGGTAATCAACAGGGGGTGGGGTGGGAAGAAGATTGGTTAGCATTGCAGTGTCTGATTCTTTTTACCAAATAACAAGACACAAAATGCCCCAAGAACGGACATTGAAGTCGCCAGTTGTTCTTATAAATGAAAATGATGTCAGTGGGTTTTTAGGAATTAGGTACCCCTAATTAAAGCAATAATGGGGTGACTGGTACTATATATACGTATGTATGTATATATATATATATATGTTTATACGTACGTATATATATAAATATATATATATATGTATACACACACACACACACACACACACACAAACACACACACATTTGATCAGCTTCAAAAGAAGCTGAATTCTGACCAAAGGTTGAAAAACATAAAACTTTAAAAAGATTTAAAACCAGATTAAACATTGCAGTTCTGTGTATAAAAATCAGAAATCTGTGGTCAAAATCAAATCTATTCTAAAGGTATAAAGTATTTTTTAAATGAACTTCTTGAAATTTGTTGGAAAATGTTTTGAATACTGATCAATCACATCCTATAAAACATTCTTGTCTAAAAGTTTTTGCAAAACATTGTTCTTATTGCTTAATTTTTGCTGTCAATTCTTGGATAAGCTGATTTTGTAAGGATGGAATTTTAAATCACAATGCAGGATCCAGTGTACTAGTGTCATGAAATGGTGTTCAGCTAACCTTCTTGGGTTTCTCAGGGTGACATGTTGAACATGAATCACATTTTCGCCCCAAATCCTCTTCATGCTTATAGTGAACTCAACCTGTAACAAAAGAAATATTCTTCAGGGAGTATTAGGTTGATAAACATTTTTTAAATCTTGAAGAATAATGCTAAAAGTGAAGATTTACACATGTAATTGTATCCTTTGCTAATTCAATCTAAACAGAGACATACTGTAAGTTTTTTAATGTAAGAGAAGATTTTTGTTTACTGAAAAAAAGGCCCCAAATTATCTTTTTTATTTATAATCTGGTCAATCCAAAATGGCTAATACTTGTATGAATACAGTTGATTGACACAATGCCTACTAGCGAGCGATAATGCCCATCAATTTGTTACTATGGTTTCATATGAAATGCTATGTTGCTAGTATTTGTTGCATATTGCATGATATCCTTTTAAAATATGTTTCATTACATTCATTATCACTGATGAGAATTTACCTTTTACAATATGAAAATATGTTGAAGATGACAAAAATTCATGTTTTGGTGACAACTATCCAAGTGCCATTAACATAGATTTGTAAGAAGAGGATATCCCTTATGATGACGTTATGGAAAAATAATAGACTCAACTCATATTCAAATCAGTTGATATTTGGAAATTTCATGTTGAATTACGAATTCGTCTTATACTGTCAACTTATATTAAAAAATATGCAATGATTTGTTATTATTAGAAGTTTTGAGCTTTTAACAATAAGGGTGTCCATGCAAGGAGTTAGATAAATTTTCATGTACAATTTCAATGAGGACATAATACTGCTCAAGTTGCTGATAATGTCAACTCATCAGTGCAAACTGTTCCCTGTTGGTTCAATAGGTTAATGTGTGAAATACATAAATACCAATGATAAATATTGGGAGAAGCCCAAACCTATTCTTAATTATGAAGAATTAACAAGAACAAGAACAGCGAAACATGAACAATGGTTCAAACAGATTTAAAGATTCCAACAGAAACCATATTATCTCATCTCACTATGATAAGAAAGGTTTAAAAGTTGGAATAATGAGTCCCTTACAAACTGAATGAGGTGTTTCAGGACAGTTCAAGACTTCCCATCTCTCAACTAACTATGTCTAAGCTTATGGAATTAGTCATGCTGTATCCTTTGAATTCATCTGACATATCTCTATTAAAAAGATAGGGATTAATGGAAAACCGTTATGGAAATAATGATGGTGAAAAAAATTGAAAATAAAAAGATGAAAGACCATCATAATTTCAAGTAACTAAAAAAGTAATTCAAAAATTTGCTAGAATAAAGTCTAACACAAATCAAAAAAGTTTTTTTTCCTGAAATTAAAAAAAGATTTTAGAAGACGTTTAGCAGAGTACTGATGCCAATTTTCCAGTTTGTAGATAAAATGGTATGGCCAGGATTGATGGAACACACAAACACATACACTTGAAAAAGGGTAAAATCTTGTGCCCCCTTTGGTGGCTACAGTTGTTCAATTAGAAAATTCAGTCTAAAAAAATGGATCGAATTTTCCAGACCAAAGTCTCTAGATTGAATTTTCCAGACCAAATTTTCTGACCACCGTTGATATTATTGTCTCTCCTGAGTCGTCAATATATAAGCCATTAAAATTATGGGAAAAAAAGAGACTAACATGGATATAAATCTATCAATTAAATATCTTTCCCTACTCTACTTTACGTGGTGAAGTGTCGGGCCTTCAGGCTGGCCCATGGGGAAAATGCAGTTGTCACTGCCGGTGGCTGTCAAATAGGGTTTTTCTTCTTTTTTTCTTTCAGGCTGGCCAAACTTTGCTGCCTTGTGTCCCCAAGCAAAATGGCTCTCCCCAAAATGTGGCTACAAAAAGTCCACAGGCATTTTCCACTCATTCTGCCCCCTTAGCCTCTGGAGGGATAACAATTTTGAGGGATAATTAGCCCCCGTCTCTCCCATCACACACACACACACACACACACACACACACACACACACCCATACACATACATATGCTCACTCACTCAAACACACACACACTTACGCATACAAGTACACACACACACATACAAAACACTTGATTGTAAGAAAAAAGACATTAAGAAGAAAGACAGAAATATTCTGAATACGTATTTTGAATTGTCTGTAAGATAAAGATTGGACCCATTGGCTATAACATATTTTTACCCTGTGGCAGCCTGATGATATGTGATCACTACAAATGTCTCTGAGAAGAGTAACCTATGAAAAAGAGCATTGACAATGATATATTGAACATTTTAGATTTAAATATATACATCTATATCTATTTTTATATATATATATATATATATATATATATATATATATATATACATATATATATATACATACATATACACATATACACATATATATATATATATATATATGAATATGTATATATATATATATATATATATATATATATATATATATATATATATATATATATATATATATATATACATATATATATATACACACATATATATATATATATATACATATATATACATATATATATATATATATATATATATATATATATATATATATATATATATATATATATATATATATATATATATATATATATATATATATATATATATATGTATAAATAAATGTTTGTTCCAAAATTTCCTGTACGGTTTAAAACCACACTGTTAAAGTTTTCATTCCATATTAATGTAACTAGGTATAATCCAAAACAAAATTATACTCGCTTACATAGATTTGTACAGCAACACCATTATAGTACTATATCAAAAACAGCACCAATGAAAACTTCACTGTTCAAAATGTTCCTCTATGTAGGTATACTTTTTCTATGTAAAAAATTAATACTTGTATGAAAAAAGACTTTTTTTTCAACTTGGCAGCTCATAAAACATTGAGTGGTAGCATGTAGTAGATTTTCATATGTGTTTGATATAAGATAATCAGGTGTAATTTTCATTTATGAACCAGAGAATTTAAACCTCCCCCAGACAAAAAAAAAACAAAGAAATAATGTCAGACATGGATTTAGCAGGGTCTGGGGGTCCAAACTCCTCCTGCTTGTTCAAAGCATTGTTTTAAATGAAAACACATTTATTTCTAGATAAAAAAAATTCAATGAAACAAACCCAGATAATCCTAATTAATCATAGATTAACCTTCAAAGACCAAAATGTTGTTTTTGGTTTTCATCACGTACAAGTAAGATGTTGTCCATCTTATTCTTCATAATTTTTATACTTATTGGTTCAGTGGTAAATTTCTTTGATTATTTCTTTTATTCGATTCTTTGATAATTCCTATTGCAAAAATGCCATGACTCAAATGTAAGTGAAAAATGCCAGATCACATATCATTTTCTTTGCTTTGACTTTTAATATCTCATTTCTTTTTCATATATTCATTAGTAAAAGAAAGTTTCCATTTTGATGCCACCCTGCTCAAAATCAAGGATCCTGCCCTGCATTGAGGCATACTTTTCTTTTATAAAATAGTAATGCTTCTATAAAAGAAAAAATGTTATTTCTCTTGACTAGTGAAACATTAAATGATAACGCACATGCCGATCTATAAAAGATATTAGGATATTAAGCTGTCTGCAGCTGTTTTTTTATCACAACCTAACTCAGGTCATTGATCTACTGCAGTGACTAAACAGTGTGGATTAGAGATAAAGAATAAGCTCTCAGTGAGACTCATATTCACATCTCATTTGCCACTGGGAAGCCTCTTGAATTCACCTGCTCCTCCACCATCAAAGCTATGAGAACTTCATGGAAGGCAGAAGATCAAATCTAATCATGGTGGATTTTTATAATGCAGCACAAAGCTGTTTTCCACCACCATAGTACACACTGCACAAACACCCTCTTCCTTTAACCATTCTGTTACCATTCACTATTATCCTTTTAGCAAACCGTGCTATATTTGCTCACTGATAGATTATAGTCTATGTATTTTATAATTGGACAGATCATATTGACTTGAGAGTTTCAACATGCAGCTCTACCCTAGAAGGCGTCCTTGGCTGTCCAGGCCATCCAGGCCATCCTGGCCCTCCAAGCCCTAGTGCAATGTGCTTGCCTCAAATCTAACTAAATATGTTTGTTTTGGTTTTTGTACTAAAAATCAAAATAGAGATTAATAGTATTGAAAAAAAATAGAGAAATAAAGTTGCAGTTGTGTCTGATTTTCAATGGCTCTGTCCGTTGAATAATGTGGGGGAGGGGTCTCAAAAACTGCTTCATCAACGCAGAAAATAGAAAAAGGCTCTTCCCATTTTGAATATAATTTCATGTTTCAGTTACCTGTCTTTTTTCTCTTTGGAAGGTGATGAAATAATTGGAGGTATGTTGTGATTGCCACGGACTAAGACATGACAATTTGTAGAAGGAAGGTAAGTATTAGAGAGGAAGCGCTTTGGTGCCAGGTACAATTGAAACAATCACACACACACACACACACACACACACACACACACACACACACATATGCATATATATATATATATATATATATATATATATATATATATATATATATATATATATATATATTGGTGAAGAGGGACAATGATTAACAATAACATATTCATCTGTTTGCTTTCTTTCATTGTTATGTAATTAAGTCATTTGAAAAATCTTCACTCTGCTTTTCTAAAGGACTCCATTATACACATAAACACACATATATTAGATTTGGATATATATATATATATATATATATGTATATATATATATATATATATATATATATATATATATATATATATATTTAGTCACACACATACACACACACATAGCACCATGCCTATTCATATATGTAATTTTCTCATTTCTAGCCAAAATAATAGGCAAAGGTTTTTTAGCCACAAAGACATATCATTTTCTTCCGTTGATATTGTTTCTTCTTTTTGAATTCACATACATATCAATGCGCATATGTACAAAATTAAAAGAAAACATACTAACCCATTGGAAGTCTATAGAATCTGGAACAACTTACATACAGTGGATTCTGGTGTTTTCTGCTCAAAATGCCCAGTTAAGCAAATGCTGACTTCATCTATCTACAGTAAAAACTAGAGGACTCAGCCATAAATTAAGAATTCAAACCTCCACTTGTGTTGGAAAAAAATTAGTAGCAAAAGTAGCTAATACATGGAATAGCCTTAGTCAAAAGATGGTCACATCCGAGAATATCAATATTTTTTCAAATAATCTTTATTCTGATCTTGGTCATACCAAATTCAAATACTAATTTTCTTACTAGTTTGATTCCACCCCAACTAAACAGAAGATGGCTTAATGATGCAATTAAATGTGGTTAGAAAAGCCTATTTCAAGTGCATTCAAAATGTATATACCTATAGGTATTTTTCAAAAATTCTGATATATTTATATCTTTGAATTAAATGCGTAAATATTACCTTTACCTACACAGGAATATATGAAGGAACAATGGAAGAACAAGAGTTTTTAGCCACAAAAGCACAGCATCTTCTTTTGTAAATATTGTATTTTCTATTCCAGCCTTCAACCAATTATTCAACAAATGAAAATAGAGAATTAGTACCTTCTTTGCTACTGCCCTGGAATTTAATGAGTGCACTTGTATGTACCTGTGTACGTGTTTTTATCTAACTATCCACCTATCTCTATTAGTCTGTTCATAGTACCAGTTACTTCACTATAACTTTAACAAAGGATATATATCTGTATATATGTTGTACCAATAAACCCATTATTGCTTCAATTAGGGGTACCTAATTCCTAAAAACCCACTGACATCATTTTCATTTATAAGAACAACTGGCGACTTCAATGTCCGTTCTTGGGGCATTTTGTGTCTTGTTATATGGCAAGAAGAATCAGACTCTGAAATGCTAACATATCTTTCCCCAGCCAAACCCTGTTGCTTAATTATTCCAACAATCACCTTCTATGTCTTCACCTACCATGCAACTACACAGCTTATATGTATATATTTCCTTTTGTAATGCCGATAAAAATACAATTTCTTTAGTCATTTTATATATACAGTCCCAAAGCATTCATAACCATGTGTCACACAAGCCACTTATTTCAACATGTTGTTTAATATGTATTATTATATAATTTTAGGTTCTTGTTGTATGTAAGTCAGTTTTATTGGTATTTGTGATATATGTATATATATATATATATATGTGTGTATGTGTATGTGTATGTTTATATATAGATGAGTACTGTAAAGTACAAAGTAGAAATTTGAAATTTAAAAAACTCAACTTTATTTTTTCTGCTATGGCAGAATTTTTGGTCGGAAATGTAAACATGACTCTAATCTGTGCAGAAATCCTCATGTATATATCTTTTTATTTACAACTGACTTCATGCTATTCTCTTGCAGTTATATTCAAAATTGAACTTTCACAGAAGATATTTGAACATTGCAATATATTTCAAGAGAGTTTTAAAAAATGTATGATAGATTAAAAGTTAACTGTTGAAAACCATGCACTTAAGAAAACTCAGCAGCAGTGATTATCAACAATCTTTTCTCCTTATCTACAAAAAGTCCTCATGGGAAAAAGTCCGCACGGGTAAAAGCCTACTCAGAAAAAAAGCCCATGGAGTAAATAATTTTTCGTTGTGTTTAAGTAAGGTTTCACATCAATTCATATTTGTATTTCTAGAATCAAAAGCTCTGTTCACAAAACCATTTTTTTTACAACAGTATTTGGGCAAATATGTTTAAGCATCTTCCTGTTTTTTTTAGGGAAGTAATGAAAATATGAAATCATCTATCTTCATCAAAACTCATTTGATACCCAATTAGGGTTATTAAACTCTTCACCAAAGTTAACTAAATTTGATAAGGTGTCCTGTCTTGTATGATCTAAGTTCTTTTTATTGCTTGCAGGAGAGTTGCAGAGCATTGTGAATCCTTATGTCACCAATATTTTGCTAGCAAAGATTTGAAGATTAATTCTTAGCCGGTGACATACCTTCATTGATTGTATCACGTATGTGATAAAAATAATTGAATTTATTTTATGAGATATTTTAGAAAGTTATATTTGTTAAACTTTGTATTTCTCAATGAATAAAACAATTTTATTTAATGACAACATTTCATAATTATCCATGCAGTGTAAGGATTTTGAAAATATTTAAAAACATTTATCATTGTCATAATTTTTTGAAAAAATATTTAAAAACTTACTTTTTGAACATTTTTTGGTGCTATCTTGTAGACTAAAATCAAATCACTGTAGCCCCAACAAATGCTTCAACCAACCAACCAACCAAATGAGTTATTTCCCTTTTGAGTGTCTGTGTCTATATGCCTATGAGCTAATCAATGTGTGAGAGTATATGTGCGTTTGTATGTGTTTCTGTATGCTCCTTGTCATATTTTGGGGACTACCACCTTGACAATCAGCATGAGTACCCCCCTAGGTACCATCTATGGATTTTTTTTTTTTTTTCAAAAAAGTGCTTCCCTGGGTCTCTTTGGTCATTTCAGACTAACAATGCCCAAAGAGTCCACTGCTATTTTTTTTAGATAATATCACATAAAAGATCTATTTTTTTAGTTAATTAATTCAGATGCATGTGCAGGATATGATGATTCACTTAGGCAGGTTCGGATATATATATCTTATTTTCCAAAAAAGCAACGACAAAACTTTCTAAACAAAAAATATTTCAGTTTTATTGCATTATATTTTCCCAATTCAGATCAATTTCTACATTTCTGGAAAAGGTTTCAAATATAATTTCAACTGATTTAATTCCTCTGTACCTATAAACTGAAATTTCCAGAAAGCAGCTGTTGAATGTAATATTGTTATGCACACAAGAAACTTGGAAGGTATGTCGGTAAAAGATATAGGAATTGGAAAAACATTGAAAGGCTCTAAAAAGTAGATATTTTTCTCTCAAGAAGTATAATTGAACTGAATATTCATCAGAAATAATGCAAATGGAATCAAACTCCCGTCTTTTATTCCTTGTAAGGTAGTGCATCATGAATTTGTCCAATTACAGTATTTTGAAAGAGAACCTAAATGAATCAATGGTGCACAATCAGATAAATAACAAAAGACCAGCATTTAATTTTATTATAGCGTTGATTTCTGATGAATATTTTGTTTAATTATATTTTCGATGAAATATTATTAAAATAATTTTGGTGTGGTCCAAGTATTTTTCATGGAACCGTTCTTAAGAATTTGATTTACTTACTTTCAATTGCAATTCATTAAAAATGGATGAACGTATTCGCCGATATAACTATGTAAAAAGAATGGTTTTGTAAACAGAGCTTTTGGTTTTGAATTATCAAGTTGAGTGATTTATGCGGGATATTATCTAAACGAACAAAAAATTATTTTCTACATAGGCATTTTCTGTGTGAGATTTTTTTAGTGCACTTTTTTAGGGGGATTTTCACATGGGCTCCTTTCAAATGAGTGTTTTGTCAGGTAGAAGACCAAATTGATAGTAAGAGGACTGTATTGCACCAGTTTTCAAAGTCAGAGTGTCTATATGCTTTTGAAAATACACATTAGAAATATTCTTTTACTTTGGCACAAATACTGATTATTGGCACCAGTCATGAAATACACCAACGTATTTCCTTTTACTCTAAAGCAATACATCAGAAAATTTGCAAAATAAGCAAGAAATGGTGAAAAAAACCTTTTCAAAAACCATGGGACATACGGACAGGTGTAATGGTTAGCACTCTTACCCTTCAGAAAGGCATGATTCAGTTTCTTCCCTCAGCAATGAGTAAATAGCAATACAGTTGGATCTGTTCATCTCCGTGAGGTAGTCCATCTAAGAGAAGGTTACCCTGACCCAAAAAAGCCTACAAACCCAAGTATAGGAAGAGGGTTATGCATGAGACCAGCGACTACATCCCATGAAGATCTCCTTTCTACTGAACCCGCAGTAAAGTGGTTGCAGTCATATGCTCCACAAGGCTACAGAAATAAACAAGACATTCATCATCATCATAATCATCCTTATGGGCATTGACTTTCCCCAAGATCTGTTATTACAAGAGTAGGACCTCACCCTGTCATGTTGACCCATGATCTGTAGAGAGAGTTGGCTTTTTTTAATATTTAGAATGTACTCAGTATAGTCCAAGGCTTATTCGACGCAAATAAACTTTTTTACAAAATCAATGTTTGAAAAATTTGTTGTCTTAGAGCTTCAATAATAACATCCATTTTCTCTGATTGTCAGACACAATCCCTACCAGACATTTCTAATAAAAAATCCTACCAGAGGTCATCACAGAACAATTACGTCCAGATATCAAAACATTGAAAAAAACATTATGTAAAATTAAGTAGAACTGCCACAAAAGGAACTTCAACATGGACCTTGGTAACCTGATGACTTATGAATAGTCTAAGAGTACGCTGATGACATAGTGTTAGAATTTTAAGTATTTGGTATGTCAATAAGATTGTATAGATGGGGGAAAGGGGACAATACATAAAAGCAGCTAACAACCTAGATGGGGAGAGCAGGGGAAAAACAAAATTAGATGAATAAATAAATATGGCTGTTGTTATTTGTTAGATGATGATTTGAATGTATTGAGGATTTTAGGAGCAGTATATTTTTTTGATTAGAACAAAAAGTTACTTGGCTTAACTGAGAAACTAACATCACTTGGTGTAATGTATTGTGATAACAGCAGAAAATACAAACATTTTATTTTGTCATGTAGGGAATGCAGGATAAAGTGATGTGCTGTTGAAAGATAGGAATTACATTTTGGTTGAAAATGTTGATTAAAATATGTTGTTCAGCTACGGAAAACATTTACTAAGTCGGTGCAAAAATGATTGCGTTTTTTCACCATCAACTCCAAAGCAGTATATCTCAACCTAGAATAAAAGTTATTATTTGAAATAAGAGCCTTCAGAATGTACACATTTTTGCCCACCAGAAACAAGTCAATTTATTCCTGAAGCATAAAACTCTGGGGTCCTGGAACCAATGAGTTCTTCAAAGGTGTTTTGAGCTGCTGCCTGGTTGCGGGGGGGGGGGTTTCTTTTTGCAGGAAGTGGCTAAAATGTTCGAAAAAGTGGCAGTTGGTGAGAGAAAAGTCTGCTGAGTAACCTGGCTGAGACACAGTTTTGCAGCCTAGTTTGTTCAATTCTACAGCATCATCAGCAGGTCACACAAGTTTTTTGGCTCTTCATTTACTCTCATTTGCACTGCATGTCAAGTTTTTTTTTTTCCAATCTGGTAAAAATGTTGAACAACTATTGAACGGTCAACATTTAAGTTTCTCTGCAATGTCTCAGGTTGTTTTGCGTGGATCCAGCTCAATAATGGCCCACATTCGAATGCCATCAATCACAGAAAGACATTTACATCTTCAGGCTCTTGTCTCTGTTTCAAAATTTTTGGAACCAATATTGCGCTGAGCATTCATTGATTGTCCCCTGGTCAAATACTTGGTTGATATTGGAAGCAGTGTCAGCAGATTCATGTCCCATTTTGAAGTCTTAGTACAAGTTTTGTTTTTTTTCATCTTTGATTTGACAACCTCAAATAAGCCAGAATAAACAGTGCAAAGAAAACGTTCAGCTTGAACAAACAGAGTAAAACTGATTCTTTAAGATGGCATATTCTATGAACCTCATTAAATAATACTTTATCTCAAAATAAGCATCAAAATAAGTTGTTTTTGCACCAACCTAATAACTGATGCAATCAGGGCTTTGACCCACATCAGAGAAATGACATGTTCTAATGTCTGGTACCAGTGAATAGGTTTGGAAAACTCAGATCTAGACAGACTGGGGCCAGATGTACTGGAGGTAGCTGTGCCCAGCAGACCCCAGAGTATTTCTGGCAAGCCACAGTCTTTTGACATCAAAATGTAGAAACATTAGTTGAAGAGGAAAAAATGAAAGAATGACCAAAAAGTTTATTAGAGAAGATGACAGCGCAAGAAAATATAAGAGACCGTGATGATTGTAACTTTTAGGCCAGCATGGTTGCTTGACTGATTATGACTACACAGAAATTTGATTGATAAGATTGTAAAGAAATCCTCACATGTCCTTAAAAGTGCAGATATGCCAGAGAGAAAATTATCATGAAAGAAAAAGGAAACAAAAGGTTATATATATTGAAAAACTCTAATCTAGTTTTTCTTCAATAAAACTGCTGTCATCATTCTTTCATGCAAAGCCATTGCAAACAAAAGAAAGATGAAATGTGAACTTGATCCAATAATATTTCAAAAACAATAATGAAGATACAGCTGACAACTGGAACCAACAAGAAATTCACCAAGCAGCGTCACAATCTTCATCCCCCCTACAATGAGGGTTAGACCAGTATCATCAACAAGTATCCCCATATCACATTTCTGGTGATACAGGTAGAGTAGATACATGAGAAAAGATACATCAACATTTGTTGCTATACTGTAATGAAATATTTGGCAATACAATATAACAAATGCAAAAATGACCGTGTAAAAACCTACACACTACTGAAATTACAGCAAAGAGGTTACAGTCTTTTGCTTCACAAATCTACTGGAATCAAACAAAACTTGAAAGTCCTAGGAGCCAATATCAATTTCTCACATGATCTCATATAATTGATTTTTAATTAGTCTACAATAGTCCAATGCCAAGAAAGACATTACTGATATAAAATCCTCTCAGAGATCATGATTGTGTGCACTCAATTATATCCTAAGATTGCATAAGAAAAGAGATGCAGACCATTTGTGATGATATCGTAATGAAATACTCGACAACACAATATAATAAAAAGGGTGGCCGGCAAGCTTCCGCTCTGAGTGTTTACAGATAATCTGGCAGAAAGTCATTCATTTTACAAAGAGAAAACAAACACAGCCATAAAAATATCTCATGTCAAGTCTTGTTAAAAAAGCTGTCGGAACTAGCAAACATTAATCGTCATGTCAGAAGAGAATCATCCAGCAAAAAACCACCTGAAACTTTGACAAATCTCAACTTGTACCTCAACATTGTGAAAGATAGAATGACGATTGAATAAGGGACAGAACAGATCCAGATGGAAAATAGTGAGAGAGAGAGAGGAAGGGGAGCCAATACAATCGTTCAGTCTGTGTGAATGCAAGACTGAAAAAATCATCAACTCAGCTCATTTTACATTGTTTATTTTATTTTTCAGGCTTGGCTTTTGAGAGAATTATTTAAGAGAGTGCAAAGTTGTTTTCACTCCTCTATTCCATGCATTGTGCAAGCACCTTCATCCTTTAGCCATCCTGTTTTCATCTGCTATAATCTTTTTAGCTTGCCATTATATATTCATGCCCACCTATTTTATTATTAGATACATCAGATGAACTTTCGATTAAAGTTGAACTCTTATACACCTTAAACTCTCTCAGGCTGCTTAAAATTTCTCAGGTCATCAGATGCATTTCCCAGAGCAATGTTTTCAGGTATTTGTCTACGTGAAAATACCTCAGGGAGCTGAAAGCCCTGCCTTGCACAGTTCCAGGTCACCTTCTAGCAAGATGGAGATTTGGTGCCTGTTAGCCACCCTCCAACATCTTGGGAGGGTGGGGTTATAACACCAAAAACCATTAGGATGTACATGAACCTTGTTGATCTGCAGTTGTTGCAGTCATAGAATCCCATGGAAGAAGAGGATTTGGATATCATTGTACCTTGGAGATTTGCTCCACAAATATCCCTCACCCACGCTTTATGGGATTGTTAGGTCCACTGCAGGATAAAGGCCTTTCCCAACTCATTCCATGGAAGGTTGGACGGTCATGTTAGTTTTTTAGGTCGGTAGTGGCTAACTGAGGTCATCTATCTACTTATTTTCGGGTGAGTTGGTTTTGAATCTAGAGTTGTCCTTCTCCGAGACTGGTTGCCCTAACTGATACTTTCAACACTACAGTGCCCCGTTTGCACTACAATCTTATCCATAGCTACGGGAAGAAAAGATGGATTCATGCCTTTTCCGAGAGTATTAATGCAAAATGAATGCAAACTACTTTGGCCAGATTTTTCAACTCAGTTCAGCAATTCTCTTAACCAATATGCCACTCGTATCTCTAAATTACAAAGAAGAAGACTCACTTATGGTGATCTGGTTTCAAATGAGATTTCAAGAGTTTTTCAATAATGAGCTTCCTTACTTGTGTTCTCTGCTACCAAACATAATAAGTGAGTAGCAAGTGGGAAAGCATATGTTTAGCAAGGATCATTTTTATTCCTTTTCTTTTATTTCTTTTATGATGCTTATCTACATCATCATCAAAACAATATGATGTTTATAGATATTAAATTACTTTTTAAAAAATGAACTCAATTTTCTTGTTAGTTAATCAAATATGGATTAGCTATGTTTTTTAAATTACGAAAATGCTTCACTTATATGAATGAAAACATCAAGTACGGTTATCACTTGGATAGTAATTACAGAAAAGAATTATCTAATCTCAATCAATCTGTTCAGGAGGCACTGCGATATTACTTCCCATCACTTTTCATTTGGCACAGTGCCAGGTCTTGCATGTGAGAGAAGATGCTTGGTAAACAGGTGTCATTCATTGAGTGACTGATAGTAAACTGGAGTTCAGGTTCAAGTAACCAGAAGTTATCTATTTCTTTGTATGACTAGAAACTAGATTAAAAATAAGGTTTAGATAGTAACAAATCAAGCCAAAATAATGGACTATTCCCATTGACTTTATCCTAACTAGGTTAAATGCTCATGTGAAGCCAAACATAACAGTGCAAAGAGTGTGGCAGCAAAGGGGCCCCAAGATTTTAGCCCCCTCCAAAATTATGCCCCTCAGAAAATATCTTAATGTTCTTCATGTTTTGCTGGTAAAAAAGTAAAATATCCCAAACTTGTTTGAGGATTTATTATGTTGCTTTCAGATTCATAAAGGACTCAATGTTGAAATAAACACCCAAGTTTTATGAATATTTCATATTTGTTTTTATTTGTTTGAAAAGAATTGATAATTACAAAATAGGAGGGCCCTCAAAACATGTTATATATATCGGGCCCAGTCAATGTTCAGTTTGGCCCATGGGAGTTCATGCATTTCTCAATAAAATGATGCAGACAACTGATGGTTAGATTTGAAACCTCAATGTTAATTCTAATACTAGTAAGCTTATGGCCAGTGAATTTCTTCAAATAATGTAAATTGAAAACACGGAAAAGTTTAAATAAATATTTGCCATGTATCCTCAATATTTTTCTCTTTATATCTTGATAAAACTTCACTGGAATTTAAGGAAAGGATAGTTGGCATAGGAAACGAAAAAAATTGATTGCTTGTCATGATAGCAGAGATCGCTGTGAGCATGCTCAGTGTACAGCAGGCATTTGAAGGCATTTGATTGGTTAAACCAGAAAACAATGATTACACCATCTTAACTTCAAGCCATAAGGTAGGGAGGCAGAAGAAAAATTAAAATATCTCTTGTAAATATCTTCCTAAACAGAATATTTATTCACTTTTTTCCCTTCATCTCTAGATTCAATCAAACGTCTCCATGATATGCACTTATATATTGCTTTAGTTGGTGGTAGCCTGCAAGATGGAAAGTAAACTTCAGGTTACAAATAAAACCGACCAATAAACAATGCCAAATAAACAAACCAACATACAAAGCAAAGAAGCAAATAGAAAAGAAAAAATTGGAAAAGATGATAAAATCTTGCCATACAAAATCTACTGGACCGAATATACTCTAGCTAAAAAGTTTTTTAAACAATTCTGGATTAAGTCACTTTGGAATACAACAGAATATGTTCAGTTTATATCTCTGGTTTATAAACTTCCACAATCAAATATCATAGGATACACTATTCGCTGGTAAGATGAAAGAAGAATGAAAGAATCTACAACAGTTGTTCTTAACATGGATGTTTCCAACCACTTGAGTGGGTGGGGGGGCAGAAGGATTTATTTCCCGATTGGGGCAAAAGGATATATTTGTTACTAGTGGAGAATAATATCATCTTTTTATATTGGTACATTAAGTTGGGATAAATCTCCAAGGTCACTGATACTATCATAAAACAAGGCGTGGATCCTGTATATGTCAAAGTCTTGCAGCATATCTACCAACATAGCATTTCCTTATATCAGGATTCATAAAGACTGAGTCCTTTCAGCATGAAAATGGGGTAAAACAAGGCGATACCAGCTCACCCAAACTCTTTACAGCCTGCCTTGAGATGATCTTCGAAAACCTAGACTGGGAAAACAAAGAATGCTCAACAAACTAAATGAAAAAAGCAGTAAAACGTACGTCATGTAGAACAAATACATTGAGGACAGAGACACAGTGATCAAAGTAGAAAATGAGGAGCTGAGAAAGGAGACTACTTCATCTACCTAAGATAACAATTCTTCATGAAAAAAAATGAAAACAAGCAAAGAATTACTCTGAGTTGGCAAGTTTTCAGTAGAGCCAGCTCAACTTTCAAGAGAAAAAAGATCCACGAATCCTTGTAAGAATGGTAAACAACCAATGTTCCCTCCAGAGAGTCACCTATTGAGCTGAAACATGAAAGCTAATCATAAGATTCCCCCTCAAGCTGAGAACCATGCAATGCACACAAGAGAAAATCATGCTCAACCTTACATGAAGAGATCAGAAGACAGCACAATATACAGGAAACAAGACAAGTGCCAGAGATATCATCGAAACAATTGAAAAACCCAAATGGCAATGGGCTGGCCACATAGCAAGAATAGTAGACAACTACAGGACATCCTGACTCCTAATGTGGATCCCTGGAGATCATATGTGAAAACGCAGCAGGAAAAATATGAGATGGTTTAACAAACAAGGCGAGTTCAGAAATTATTATCTCAGTGACAGCCATGAGAGGTTTGGCGAATCTCGGGGAAGGTCTGTGTCCAATGCCAGATGCTAAAAGATTGCAAATGATGATGACATAAAACACTTGAACAGCATCATTATCCTCCATTGATTATAAGGTTCAAACTTTCAAAACCCCTCATCTCAAGTGAGAAGGCCTGATCCAGGGAGGGAGCAAATGCCCTGCTTGAAGCCCCTGCCGATGGTTTCTAACTTTTTATACCCCATGCCTCACCCCGACAGCTCCAAAAATTTTAGGTCCCATTTCCATAATAAAATAAATTTGGTGTTGAAGAGTTATAATGAAATATTGTTAAATTCAGAAATTTATTAGAATTGAAAACAAGGAGAAAAGATTGTTGTCCACGAGAAATAATTTCAATGAAAAAATATCAATCATGTTTCTAAAATTTTAGAAATGATACATCTTAGAATAACTACTTTGAATTTACAATATCATCTAAAAATATTACAAATTCAATTCTTGCAAAAATATACACGAACTTAGGGGCCACTACTAAAATTTTGCAATTTCTCTAGTGTGTCAAATAGTAGCAACAATGCAATTAGCTCATCACTTTTATACATCAAAGTTAATGAGTTAAGCACTAGTTACCATGGAATCTATAGTTAAACAAGTAACTAATAGTATTGTGTAATCAGGAATTAATTGCATTGTATAATTAGGAACTAATCAGTCAAGCCTTTACATGACTCAGTTTTCGCTCTTCACACTTGGATTCCAAATTACCCTCCCCCAATATCTCAGTTGCCCCCTTTGTGAGGCATGCACCCCATATTCAGAATCACTGATCTACCAGAATGGCAGCACCAGTAATCAGAATATCTAATGATTGCTGTCAGCAAAATTAACAGATAACAAATCTTTTTCATCTTTTTGTTTTGGTAATTGACCTCCACAGACAAACTAATTGTTAAGAAAGTCATCCAAACTTGATATGGATACTTGTGCAGTAACATAGCAAGAGATTTTGGGGCCTGGTGGGGCTTGACTCCTCAAGGGGCCCTTTCTAGCTTACTAAATGTTCTATCCAGTAGAAGCGCAGTAGGTGAATTACTATTCATAGAATATTTGGGAGGCCCAGGATGTTTCTAAATAGCCCTCCCTGCTTTACCCAATGCCTCAGAGCTTATGTAAGTGATTTTTGCTCCTAATGATAAAGGTCTCTGTTATTGGAGTAAAATCAGCCCCGCTATATTTAATTATCTAATTTTGTTCCTGATTATTTGAAATGATTCTTGCAGTTTGCAGGAAGGCTAATCAGAAGGTAAATGATATTCACGTACGAAAAACGACAGATCAAATTGGGGATCTATGTCATGAAAAGGAAAGCTACTGTGATGAAAGATAGAAGAAGCAATGCTTGGCAGGGAGTAGAGTTTTGAGAACAGATGTGGAAATTCAAATCACAATGATTATTTCATCTCTGTTGTTTTATCACAACATTTTGACCGATGTGTTTCCCAACATTCCTCAAGTTTATCTCGCATTTGAGTGTTGCCCTTTTTCTGCATTTTTTATACATGATTAACAGGAAAGTTGATAACTTATTTTCATTTCAAATTCCAACAAGGAAAGGAGAGAAAGTTGAGCAAAATTGCTATCAAGGATTTTAGATGTTTTCAGGCAACAAGAATATGAACTAGTCTCGTTAGTCACTCAGCAGAAACTGTCAAATAACTAATGTCTTTTGGCAGTATACCATATTGAGGGTGATCAGAAAAATTTGAAAAAAAAGATGATCAATGAATGAGTTACTTCCCTTGCCTTTTATGGGGCAGTGGTCGCTAAAAAAGTCAGAATTTTCAAAATTCAAATGGACACATACTAATTTGGCATAAACTTACTTTGCAAACTGATCCCCCACTTAAAAGTATTAAGGAGGGCAGTTTTGAAAAAAACAAAAAAAGTTTCTCTTGACATGATAAGGAATAAATGTTTAAATTTTCAGTCCGTCTGATACATGCATACACAGCCAGTTAGACAGCCAGACCACCTTGAAAAATGAAGAAGCCTATGTCAACACTTTTGGTTGAAGGTTTGTAATAATTATGAAAATTGGAAAATGTTAGTTCATTTTCAAAATGCCAAAACTTTAAATAAAATGTCTTTTATCATCCGGGGGGTAAAATATTTCCTGCAAACTTCACTTTATCTTTTGCTCACAACATTCTAATTCTGTCCAGGCATTGAAAAAATCAGAGGGAAAAGTAATCCCTACTGCCTAGAGAAATGCCATCAATGTATCCCCTAAATCTACCAAGTCATGGGATAATTCCATTTTTGATAACAGAGAAGAAGATCCAGTCTGGCTGCTGCAAGGTCAAACTCTACTTATACTTCTATTCCAACTGAAGATGATTTCTGCAACTTTTTTATTGCATATATGATGAGTAGAAACTTACAAAAAACACATTTTTTTTAATATAAATATATTTATTCATCGGAATTAAATGAGCCCTTTCATATCTATGAGATAAATTTTGATCAGATATGTGAGACTTGTCAGTTTAACTCAGTTGATAAGAGAGCTGCCTACTACTCACTTGATCATGATTTCTAATCATATTTGTTGTTGCTTTTGTTATGGTAGATTTTGATGCAGACCTTTCAAAATCTGTTTGTTGGTTGTTCCTCATAAGTTCATCCAGTTGCTTTAGTTAGTGGCAGGAAAATTGTGTCATTGATGTATGTCCTGATCAATTGTCTTACGGTCACTGGTGTCCTTGAACATTAGCATTTGCATTTTTGCATCTTAATATATATATAAAGATATATATTGGTATGGAAATATTCACAATGCAGAAATATTTTTCAAAAAATTACATCTAACATAAAATTTATAAATATTGGAACATGAATGTCCAGGATGCAAATGACCTGCACACATTTGACCTGGGAACAGTAGTTTTGTTATTTTTGTTTGTACAATCATTGAAGGTGTTGTAGGGTCAAGTACACACAGGCAATTGTTAATAAGACCTGTGTCCGGCTTGCAAGGCCTGTCAGAGCCTCATTCTGCTTATGGCTCTTGGTATTTCTGTCCCTCCAGGATCAAGCTTGATGTTACGTAAGCGGTAATCCAACAAGAACTTGTTCATTCAATGTAATTTGGCCCTAACTTCTTAGCCTCAGGAAGAGGTTCCTCAATTTTAGTCCTAGTGCTGGGTGGTAAGGGGAGAGGGTAAAGGCATTAAATACTATTTTAAAAGTCTTTGGTATGACTCCACAGTAGATTGAACCACTACCTATTGGACCGGAGTCAAGCACTTTACCACAGAGCCATGGTAATTGATGGACATGAATTTCCAAATACTGCTATAGTTTGGTGAACTAAATAAAAACTCTGAGGAAATGGTGAAAAAATCTCTTTTTGATTTAATGAACTGCTATGTGGAAGTCATTATCTTTCTAAAACACTTTTACCGCAAATGCCACAGTATATAAAATCCACTTGATCTCTCCATCTGCTCATTGCCAAGTAGAATTCCTGATGCTACACTGCACAATAGGAGTGGCCGAGCGGAAAACAGCTCAAAGAATGGGATCGGCAAGCTAAGCTCAAATTCCATTCCAGCCGAGGCAGTTTGTGCTCACTTCATACTAATGTCCTTGGAAAAGGCATGTATCCATTTCTTCCCCCTCTACTAATACACAATGGGCCAGCCCCCATCCCCGTGTCTCCTTATCTCTTGAAGGGAGGGTCCATGATATTCTAACAGGCCTGGCAAGCCGGAAGTGGATTGCAATACGCTGCTCTTGTAAATATAAAGGAGAGTGAAAAAGAGCAAATAAAAGTGATGCAAACCTGTCTACATCTCCCCACAGCATCTTGAATATAATTAGAAGAAAAAACAAACTCTGCTCTAACAAAAATCTCCTAACATTAAGTAAATTGTGTAAAAACCTATTTATTGTTAAAAAGATTTTTAAAAAACACATTATCATTTAGTCAGTCATTTTTTTTTCTTCCTTTTTCAGTTTGAGCCAAACGTCCCATCGGTTGACCACTTAGTAATACTGCATCACTTTTTTTTCTGATTGGGCAATATTCCACTTTGACCAAATATCTGCGCCTCCAGCTCGACTGGCTTTGGTCCAGGAGTCTCCTGTTAAGTGTAATCCCCTGGGTAATCCTCCTTCATCCTCCTTTGAGCAACCCGCTCGGTTATTAATACCCCAAAAATCACATGTCCCCTTTGAGGTGTTCCATCTGCTGAGCCAAATGCTTTCATGTGTTCTTGGACCGACTTGCAAGTTCTGCTGACTTCAAAGAACATTGGGGGAGTGCGGGTGAAGGGAGGTAAAGATGCGAGTGGGGATTCCATACTAGATAAGTACTAAAAAGGAAAAAAATAATGGAAACAATTGGTCAGTCTGACTGTGACCCTAAGCAATGAGGGCAATAGACAAGACTTGGCCAGCCTGGCAGGGTGGGCCCATATATATATATATATATATATATATATATATATATATATATATATATATATGTATATATATATATATGTATATATATATATATACACATATATTTGTTTTCCTTTTTTTTCCTCTGGTATGGTTCTGTTGTGTATTCACTTGGTTCTCTACTGTAGACGGGCCTCCTCCAGTTCGGCAACCAAATATATTGATGGGTTTTTGATGGCATTGGAATCAAAGATTTCTAGAAGACAACTCTTGGAGTAATGGTTCCACAATTGAGATGAATGACCATTTCAGAATGGCAAAAGAACAGAAACAGTGAATCAAAAATCAAAAATCAATGGAAAATGGGGAAAAAAAAATCAGTGAAAAAAAAGCTGCCAGTCCCAGAGGCCAAGAAAAAAAATGGAGCTTTTTGTTCAAATACTGAATAGTCTCAATGAAAAAGTTAAGATAAACAGTTCTTCTTTTTCTTACTTATATATATATATTATTTTTTCCTTCCCTTGAAACACTTCTTTTTTTTTCTTCTTTGGCTCTGAGATTTCTCTGAGATTTTAATCAATTGGAATTTCTTTTCTCAATTATTCCCATTATTAACAAATCCAAGTAGACAGGTAAGGTGATCTAAGAAGGTAGGGAGGGAGAGGGCAGAAAATAAAGTTAGATAGTCTATGAAGAGGATAAGAAGGGAAAAGGAATAAAAGAAAATTAGATAGATACTAAGAGGGTAGGGAGATTTTTGCATATGAAACTTATCCATGTTTGTATACCATTTGGGTGAAAAACATGAATGGGCAAAGAAAATTGGTTGGTAGAAAATGGGAAGATACTGGCATAAGGTGGGAGACAGGCAGAAGTATGTGATAATGGATAATCTTAGTTGTCAACACCTATGGAATTCCTAAGGGTCCACTTAGTTCTCATTTTTAGCTAAGTTGCTACAAATTAGTTATAAGTACTTATTCACACAGTGGTGTAGAAGAGAAAAACAAGTGAGGGAAAACAGGGCTGCTTGATTTAAGAGAAGGAAGAGGGCTTTATTTTATCATTTGGCTTAGAAAACATAAATAGAATAAACAATTAAAGGAAATGTGGCTAGTGCAGGAATCAACCTGGCAACTGATAGGATATTGCTCTTACCATTGAGCTAAACAGATACAAAAACCCAAATAAATGCTTTCACTCCAAATTCTCATTTCTTCATGCATTGTCTAAATCTGACCAATAGATTGGCTCTACACAATCTCCCAATAAAACATGACCCAATATGGTCAGGTAAAATTTGTCACCGATTTTTTTTTCTGTTGAATTCAAGATCTACCCCTAAAGTAATCAAAGATCCATCTTTGACTGAACAGACTGTATCTGCTGTTTTTTTAACAAAAAAGCAATGCAAATATTGCAATTTATCCAATGAGCTCATATCACTCGAGGTCTGTTTACTCAAGCTCAGTATGTAAAGTTAAAAGGCTTGGATGACTTGCAATGATCAGAAGTTCTCCAAAAACTTTTGTAAACCATTTGTCTTAGAGTCCAGTCTTGCATTGAATGCACTGGTATTATGACTAGGGATGCATCTATCAAAGCTCAAAATGGACCGCTATGTTGCTTGGATGAGTTGCAGAGAGTAGTAATCTTCCAAAAATGCTAGTAACCTGTTTGTCTTATAGTCCAGCATACACGGTAACGGATATCCCAGGATGCAATTTGATCCCGGCCTCTCTTTGAAGATCTCCCTGATTCAAATGAACAATCAACCCTCTCTTACTGTCCTACTTTTCTATCGGATCAGTATAATCGATAAAACTGCTAAAACCAACCAAGGTCCCCGAATCATGAGGATGTTTTCTGAAACTCTAGGTCAACTCCATTGTACTTGAGGACTGAAAAAAAAAAACTCTGCGGAAAAAAAAACCTGATATCTTATGAATGCGCAGATGAATGAATAAACGTCAAAAGAAATTGAGCAAAGTATTTTTCTCGAAAAGGAAATGGGAAAAATTCTAGAAAGATGAGAAGACGATGTGGTGGTTAGACAGGAGTGTCTGTAAAACGGCAATGGAACCATCCTGTCTTTGAAAATGGTCAGTAGATTCTCAGGATTCAGGAAGATAGAATTTTTTTTTTGTTTTATTAAAATTAAAATGATTTCTTCCTTTTCAATAACGGCACCCCGCAGAATGAATGAGGCATGGATATTTTCTAAAGAGAACTTTGTTTACTTGCCTCAAAGCTTCTATAGTTATGTAAATAATATTTTAATTTTTTATTTTATATTATCTTCCACGTGTACTGCAAGATGTCATGGGGGAGGTGGAATGTAAATAACAAGACCCAGAAAAAATACAAGAACTGAAAATAGGCAAAACTATCATGAATAAAAGAAGGGGGAAAAATCCAAATTCTATAGAAATGTTTTAAATTTCCCTACTGGTTCATTTTAAGGATGGGAAAAGGGGAGAAAATAATTTTTTTTCTCTCTTTTAAATTATAAACCAATTCTGTTTCGAAGATAGCGGCAGAAAAATACTATGGCTCTTTTTTTCTTTGATTTTTTTTCAACTTTATCGCACCAAGTTTTTCTATTGTGAATTCTTTTGTTATTTAACCAAGCTCCTAAGTCATCGTTACATTTTGTGTTTCGTTTTATTGTTATGGAGAAAAAACAAAATTTACTAATAGAATTCAAAAATCACAGCTCTACATAAATGAATTGGAAATTAATTACCTTATGTAGTTCATAATGCAAAAAAGAGAAAATTTGTTGTTTTTTTTAATGAAAAGTTTTTAAAATTCAAAATTTCAAATTCACATCTCTCCTTTTTAAATTTGAAATTTTTCTTCTTTTTTGTTTTGTTTTCTTGCATTTGATCAAATAACCAATATCAAAAATATTGTTATTTCCCTCGCATATCTCTGTATGTATGTGTGTCCACATGTGTATGATGGTGTGAACATGTGTGTATGTGTATGTTTGTGTGAGTATATATATGCATGCATATGTGTTTTTGTGTGTGCGATGACATGCACATATGTCTGTGTGTGTGTGTGTATGTATGTGTATGTGTGTATGCATGCATGTGTGTGAGTATGTTTTTATATACATAATTACACATGCACATACACATCTACAGTGTTTTACATTTTCATTTGCATATTTCTTTATGTTGTATGAACAAGTGAGTGTATACACACTGACATACAGACAGACAGAGAGACACTCAAGAAGACAGACATTCAAACAAACATAGACACACACACATATATATCTATAAATTTTTGTTTACATACATTAACATAATTATAAAATACTTTTATTTCCATATTTTAGCCTTTCAACCAACTGAGACTCTACATGTGACAAGTTGAACATGATATAAAATGATCTGCATGTATATCAACCTACATTTTGTGTCTGGTGCTTGTACAATCTGAAAAGTGAATTCTCAGAAAACTTCAAACGCAAACAGTGTGAACATTATGTTTGTTTTTGCAGTGAGTCTAAAAGGTTTTAAAGATACATACACTGTTTAATTAGATGCTTTTTATCAGATCCTCCCAAGTATGTTAGATATTTATTTTATCTGGTGTAGCAAGTTGAACTGATATGGAACTTGGTCTACACTTTTGGGTGAAGTATGCTCATCTTCATCCTCCAGCAACAACTACGATGGATGGTAGATGCATTGTTGAACTTATGGTTCTTGTTTTTAACTACTGCTTTCTTACTTTGAGTGTTGTACACACATCCATCCATTTGTATACATCCATCAGATCTTCAAACATGGGGACAGCCACACAGACATATATGTAGATATATGCATATGCATAGTTACAATTACAAGGCTGGATCGATTGGTCTACACCTTCATAGCTAGTTATTAGCTGAAATTTTCATTGTATCATGTGATTGATATTTAAAACAAATAATTTTTTCGTCAGGCTATGGACTTATTGATGTACATGCATATCTAAGAAGCATATTATTCTATGTATATATATATATATATATATATATATATATATATATATATATATATATATATATATATATATATATAAATAAATACATATATATATATACATATGTATATATATATATATATACACATACACACACATTCATTAAAAAGACAACATGCACAGATACCCATTATATATATGCATGACAGTATGAATATTTATGCAGATCTATATATATATCTATATCTATATATATATATATTCATGTGTGTGTGTGTGTGTGCGTACAAGTTCATATAATGAAGAGTAACAATATACATACATATGTATATACATGCCTATATATGCATAAATATTTACATACATGATTACATTTATATGCACATTTATGTATGAATATATATATATGTATAAATACACATACACAAACACACACACGCACACATATATATATATATATCACGTACAATTCTCATGAATCATAATGAAAAATTAAATAAATTCTCTTTATCGTTTCCTTTATGAATTTTTTCCTTTGCTAAAAGCCTTGACAAAACTTATTAGTCAAACTTCAAATGAATCCATTTGAATTTGAATTCAGGTTTTTCAAAAAAAGAATTGAATGAATGTTGGATGTCTTCCCATTGTACCCAAACGGATATTCCAAGCGAAAGTCTTTACATTCTTATTTTGACTCCCCAACAACTGATGGCAGCTCGTGTTGTTGATGAAAAATCCTCAAGCCAATTTTTTAAGATATTTTCTTTCGAGATGATATTTGGAGTGATGATGCCCTATCTAAATATCTTTTGAAAGGAAAAACTTAATTATCATGTTAAACGCATTTGATAGATATGAAATCTGGTCTGGTTAGTCACTCAATATAAACTGTCATGTAACCAATTTCTTTTGACAGCATGCTGTGTCAGGGGCGATCAATTAAAATTTGGTGATCAATGAATAAATCACTTCTCTTGCCTTTTCTTTCGGAAGTGATCACAAAAAAAGTTTTAATTTTCTATAAAAGCAAGCATAAATGCTCCCGGGCACAAAAAAAAAATTAATTAAGCATAAACTCATTGCAAATTGTAGCCTTTACTCAAAACCTGGGCAGGGATAAAAAAATTCCCAAGACATAACAGTGAATATTTGTTTAAATTTTTGGCACTATAGCTCCATTAGAATGACCTGTATGCGCGATACATACATAGCCAGCCAGACCAAGTTAGAAACTGAAGAACTTTTTTTGACAGTTTTGGTTAACTGTTTCTAGTACACATAAAGCATATTTGGTAACCCCATGAGAATATTGCATAAAATCATCATTTGTATGCAAGATCATTGGTTCTTACATATTAATATTGAATATACAAAAACCTATCAAACAAATATGTATCAACATGAACACTTACTCATGAAAAAACATTCATGCTGCATGATTTAACTGACACCCCCTTTATACGCACATACACAAACATTATATATATACATACATATATATATATATATATATATATATATATATATATATATATATATATATATATATATATATATATATATATACACACACGCATTTCCCTCTGGTGCCAATAGACACGTATTCCAAGGATATTTTTTTAAAATTCTAATAATGGAATCTTGGCTGGAATGAAAACAAATCACAAGTCTTGCAACAAGACTCTTGATATTGATTGAAAAATTGTCACTATGGGCAGGGGCGTGGCTGGAAATTTGGAAGCTGAGGGGCCTTAGCTTCTTGATCCAACCTTCCAATATTCAATTGGTGGTTCACAACCAAGGGACTGCTTACCCCTATGGGTCCATAAAAGTATTACTGGGGGTCCATAGGCAGACCTAAAAAATGCCTTGGGATCCATGAGCTTGTTGTGTAGGCAGTCCTTTCTAAAGCAGTGATGTGACTAGAGATTTGAGGGTTCAGGCAAGGGGGCTTGGCTATTTGAGGGGCCTGTTCTATCATTTACTGAGATTTTATTATTATATAAGGTAAGGAATGCCATTGGTTAAGTACTCTTAAGAAAGCTTTCAGAGGGCCCCTCAGTGGGGGTTCCCTCCTCCCTCCCAAGCTACATACCTGTATACAATGTATATGAGCAAGAAATTTTGGAGGATGCAGAGAAGACAAACAAAAGAATGAATGATTTTTGCCCAATAGTACCTGAATAAACCACAATCCTTCTCGACAAATGATGTGTGGTCGAACGAAACCAAAATAGATCTTTTTGGCAATGCACAGCAGCAATTTGTTTATTGACGATGAAAAAAAGCTTATAAGAAAAAGAATATCATACCTACAGTTAAGCATAATGTAGGGTCCTTAATGCTGTATGATTGCAGGGCTGTCCCTGATGCCAGAGGCCTTGACCGTATCAAAGGAATCATGAAATCAAAGGAATATGCTATCCTGTGTAAGAAAACTAGACTTGGTCCAAATATCATGGCTGCACCAGTACAATAAAAACCCAAAGAACTCATCCAAAAGCACACAAGAATGGTTGAAAGGGAACAAAATGGACAATTATAAACTGACCAGCAATGAATCCTTATCTGAAGTCCATTGAGTGGAAATCTGGAGTCATGGTTTCAATGCAGACCATACTCTGCAGAAATCCTGCAAGGAGCCTGAATAAATAGCAAAGGAAGAGTGAGGGAATCTACCAGCTGACAGATATAAGAAGCTTGTAGATTACAAGAAACGTTCAGAGATAGTCTTCACTGCCTAAGGGTATGTAACCAAATATCAAGAAAGGGTGCCTTCATTACTATATGGCTGCCTGGGTCATATTTTCTATTTCTTGCAATTACTACGATTATGTTGAAAATGATTACTTTGGACATCCAATTAAAATATCCAGACAAAAAATTTGGTAGATTTCTTTAAATTTCTGAAGATATTGTACTGATTATTAAAAAAATTCAAGGATGACAAGAACTATATATATATATATATATATATATATATATATATATATATACGCATACACATACTCATATACATATATATATATGTATATATATATATATATGTGTGTGTGTGTGTGTGCGTGTGTTTGTGTCTGTGTGTGTGTGTATGTTTTGGCACCAGAAGGAAATGAGCAGTGATATATATATATATATATATATATATATATATAAAAAATATATGTCTGTGAGCATGTGAGAGAACTTAGTTAAATTGGTTAATTATGCAACAAGTATATGTGTTTGTATGTATATGTACTTTTGTTGATGTGTATTTGTTTAATAGGTTTTTATATATTTGATATTAATATCTAAGAACCAATGTTCTTACACACAAATTAATGATTTTATGCAAATCTGCTCACATGTCATTGTAAACATTAGCAGATCTCTTTTATGTGTATGTTCATATATTTATTGAAGACATTTATCAATGTATGTATGTATGAGAGAGCACATGCAGATGTGTGTGCATGTGTGTGTTTGTATATGCATGTCTGTGTTTATGTGTGCGTATATGTATAATTGTTTTTTTTTTTTGTTTATAAAGTCATAAGTAGTCCTAGATGAATTTCCTATTCTCTTGATGAATTCAGCAAATGCCTTCTACGACTGACCCTAACTAATTCCAAAGACCTATGGTGATGTCAATATTCGTTAACCTCCAACATGTCCAAATTGCAATGAAAAGTCTGATCTAATTTCTGTCTTCTAGTTGTCACTATTTTTTATATTTCTATTTATTTTTGCTGAAATATTTTTTATTTGAAATCAAATTCTTCATGGCAATTTTGTATTCCGATGTTGTCAATATTATGATTTCCAGAAGCATTTTCCACTTTTAAGCCCATCCGAGAGAGTAACGTATGCTATACAAACATAGTCTTCTGTTCTTCCTCTCTTTAAAGACAAAAGTTATTTTGAAGAAAGTTATTCAATTATATTTTATTTATTAATTTCACTAAAATTTCCAATACTCTTTTTCAAAAATTAGAGACTGAATATAGAATGTTGTATTTGCTGTTTTCTATGTAGCCTATATTATATTGGTATAATCTTGACTGCCTAATTGTGGCAAGTATTTGTGTCATAGTTTCTCTCTAGTTGTACAAAGTAACAAAGAACTTCTGGATATTTTTACCATAACTCCACTTCACTAATGTATTGCACATGGACCAACTTCACTTCCATTTCTTTTCTCAATGACTTCAACCTCTACTTTCTGAATGAAGCTCTCTCATGATGTGACTTGGTGCATAGAGGCATTGCTATAGATCTGAGGGAATTTGGTGTGCCTAAAGGGCTTGGATCCTTGAGGGGCTCCCTCCAACATTTAGAGAGATTTGTCAGAAGAAATATTGTTGGTAAATCAGAAAGCTTTTGGGGGCCGGCCGCACTCAATTAGGAGCCTGGAGGCCATTTTCAAATACCCGTCCTCTCCCTCAGCTAAGTCTCTATTCATGCAAAAATAAGATTTAAGTCTCAAAGTAAGACTAAGTACTCCACCAATTCAGTGGTTAGAGGACTTCTTGTTGAGAGAATAATAACTTAACACATCCTCCTCATTTTTCAAGAGGAGTGCACCTTTATTTTCACCCATCATTTGAAAATCAGGTTTTACTGGAAACATTTGCATGCACCATAAATTTTGAAAGTTTACTTTTCATCATCTCATTTTATCAAGCCCATCAGTTCAGGTGGAGATATTTTGAATCAAAAAAGATCAGCAGGACTTTCCCTCTTTTCTTAAGGACACAAACCTTCCACCCTCTTGGCTTCTAAATCTCTTGTCACATCCATGGGTCATACTGATCCTCACATAGTCAGGGTTAGGCTATTACAATATTTGCAAAGATTTTCAGTACAGACACAGGCAGGCCTGCATTGGTCCCACCTTTGAAATAACACAGACCCCACATGATATTTGATAAACCATTCTTTTGCGTATCCTTCAATTCTTACTCTGGGGTTGCCGATTCTAACATGGTCTCATTGGATGGCACTAATCTTTACTAGCAAAGTTTAGTGCTGATCTTAAGATCATCCAATTTCTTGAAGGAAAATTGCGTCCCAATTATTGTATGTCACATTTCTATAAGAAACCAAGGCATACAGAAAGTTTTTGTACCAATCATGTGATGCAACAAACTTAAGCACCAAAGACCAATAGTAATATTATTGCTAAATTAGAAATCATACTAGCATCCCACATGCAGTACATATAAAATTCACTAAAAGCAGAAATTACATGGTATAAAAAGACACTGCAAGTCTAAAAACAGAACTTTCATACACACAATTATTCTCTCCCTCTCTCTCAATGCCTCTTTTTCTATCCTTTCTCTCTCTCCATTAAACTATCTAAATTTCTCTTACTTTCTATACATAAAAAGTTGCCAGCATAATGAATTCCTATGTATATAAGTAGATGCACACATACGCATGTACATACATACACATACACACATGCTTAAACATACACACAATCAAATACAACACTCATTAATAGACACAATCATTCTCTCTATCTCTCCTTCTAAATGTCAATCTTTCTTTTGGTCTCTATGCACACACAAATACAGACACTCACATACACACAAACACACACAATTATAAACACACATATCCATGTGCATACATGTTCATACTCATACACATACACACATTTATACATGAATGCATGCGCAAACACATACAACTATTGATAGAGTTTGTGGATTTTTCGATTGAGGAACTTGTCCTTAAAAGGAAAGAAATCAGTTTATATTCTTATTGACTATTGCAAACATATTTACAACCAATAAAATAAAATGATAGAAACAAAAAGAAAACACGAGAACCCCAAAGAATTACGTTTACTGATGATGGAAATTCTGTTTGACCAACGACAAAATTTTTCACGCCATAAAATTGGTTCCTGCCGAAGTTATTTGGTCCATTGAGCATGAGTGGTCGCCGGAATCTGACAGTGAGGTCCAGCTGGCCCAAAATCCCCATCATTTCATTGCCCCCCCCCCCTTCCGCCCTGTACGACCCCCCAGCTGGATATTTCAAGCCAGGGACAATAGGTTCATGTGTCATGTCAGGCCATTATGCAATCACCCGTTTTTTCAATTCAACTCCCAAAACACTCGGAAATTGTTTTTCTCCGAATACTAGGATGCCATTTCCTATGACTGATTTTCAGGTGATAAGTCCCTCTCGTGCTTTGCCGTCAGTTTAGCTGCTGCTCCGACCGACCGATGGAGGTTTGAACCTTCGTTATGTCTCCTTCTCCTTTGTCTGGGGTAATCTCAGTTTTTTTTCTCATTGTTGCCCAGTGTCAGACAATATACATACAGTGAGTGCAAAATGCATCCAGCACATTTTGAAAACTTCATTTTAACATACTTATATATACGTTTGAAATAGACAGAATTGGGACTAAAGATTTCTGATTTTTATACATAACATTTCAGGGTTCAATTTTATTTAAACGTTTTTTTTTATATTTTTTAATCTTCTGTTCAAATTCAGTCAATTTTGAAGCTGTGAAAGAATTTTGAAATGTATCGGATACTTTTTGCACTCAGTGTATATTCATCTCAACATATAATGCGTATGTATGCTAATTCCTACTCTGTCAGGGCTCACGAATTGCATTGTTTAATTCATAATATAACAATGACAATAAAAATTACATCATAGGAACTCTCAAGACAGTCTGATTACATATTAAAACAACAGAAGTTGGCTTGAGTCTTAAAGCAAAATCTTCAAATTATGATACTTGAATTATGAAAAAAATCTGTACAAAATCTCATAGGTTGATTTACCTTCTCATCATGACATAACAATGGAGATTTCACCATAGAAACTCTTGCAACTTTATGTCTGATTGCCTTTTAAAACAGCTTGATTTGAGTTGAAACTTTGAAAAAAACTTGATGCTTCAATTATTGGAAATAATTTACTTAATAAAATAGTTTTATGCTCTTTAGTTCTGATCCACACATTAATGATACCATCATTTTTTATGGGTATATTCTAGTATACATATATATATATATATATATATATATATATATATATATATATATTCATTTGTGTCTATGTATTGCTCAAGTGTCAATGAAGTTAGGATATATATATATATATATATATATATATATATATATATATATATATATATATATATATATATATATATAAATCTGTGTTCATCTATACACACAATAACTCCATGGGCCAAGAAAAACTTGATTAAATTAGAGGATGAATCCTGGAATTTTTACAGTAACTAACTAAAACAAAAATGATTTTCAAAGAAAACTTTATGAACAATATTTCAACATTTGATCTGCAAAAAAGCAGAAAAACAAAATTATTGAGAAAGTGGTTGTACTCATGATTTTTGTCACTGCATCTTCCCTCTAAAACTGTCATTCTTTTTTTTTTTGTTTCTTTCTCTCTTCATCAACCCCAAATTAGAATTAATTCTTCTTTCTCATTTTGCTATGATTTTGCTTGTTTGTACATACAACCATTACACTATCTGATTTTGATTCTTTTCATATCTTTCATCCTTTCTCTTCCCCCTCCCACCCATCCCTGCAATGGACTAGAAAAGGATGTTCATGCTTGAATAGGAGTGAAAAAGACCCGACTTCCTCTATAAATAACTCCTAACCCACCCAAACTTGTGATGTAATGAACAAAAAGGGTAAACATAGGAGAAGGTGCTTATGCTTGAATGGAAGCTAAAGGGACTCAACTTCACTCGATCATAACTCCTTCCTCATAAGTCTGAAGCCTAGAAAATAAGTTATAGTAGCAGTAAACCAAAAGAATATAGACAGATAACAGATGTTATCAATGATAATTATATCAACGTATGTATTAATCACATCTGCTTTTACTATTATTACAGTTATTATTGATAAGAATCACTTTATATACAACAGGTCTGGGTAGTCACTCAATAGAAACCATCATGTGATCAATGTCTTTTGGCAGCATTCCATGTTGGGGGTGAAAAATTTTTTAAAAAGTGATCTGTAAGAAGTATCTCTCTTATTTGGGCACTACAAAAACACAAACTAAGTGATCAATTTAGCATAAACTTACATTGCAAATTGATTCCCTCTGACACACATGCTAAAAACCTATTATGGGGCAATTTACAAAAAATAAAAATAACTTTTTATATGAACTTAATAAGGAATAAATTTTTGATCTTTCAACACTCTAGCTCTACTGGTGTGGCCTCTATGCATGATGGATAGCCAGCCAGCCAGCCAGCCAGCCAACCAACTGGACCAACTGAAGAAACCTAGGTTGACAGTTTTGGTAATAGTTTTGATTGTTAGTTTTCAATAAGGATCATATCTTAGTTGTCAACACATGGGGAGTTTCCAAAGGTTCAAGATGAACAACTGTAGCCATCAAAGATGGCAAAGTGATCTATCCTTTTTTTGTATGTGTGTGTGTATCTATGTGTTTTTTGTGTTTGTTTGCGTGCTTTCTTGTTTGTTCCAGTGCTCCTGGCCATACTGTTTTGTGTACAGATTTGGATGTTTGCATGTCTGTGCTGTCATAAACAGAATTTATGCAGACCATATTTATTCAATGGAATTTTTTTTTACAAAACTTTAAATTTTGATGCAATGGTTGTTTAATTACTGACTGTGATGGTGAGTAGTTCTTATTATTGATTTCTATTTTGACTAAGCAAAGTCAAACCATTTTTTCTGTTACTCCATTTGTGTAATTGAACAATGAACAAAGTATTTTTTTCCTTTTTTAGGTTATTTCATGATTACTTTTGATTATTTGTATTTTTCATTTATCTAGATATTTAAAAAAGATTTTTTAATTGTACTTTGCCTGAGTCACCCACCGACCCTCTGCCAGGATCTGCGCCTGTAAAAGATGCCAAGAAACTCTGGGTAAGAAAAAAGAAAACTTGTGGCCAACAATAAAAGAAGGAAAAAAAGCAAAGAAAAAAAATCAAAGAAGATGAGGAAAAGCTGCAGTTTTTGTTCAGAGGTGGGGGTTAGGGTTAGGGAAAATTCTGCGCATTGATGGATTGGCTGAGTCTTTGAGATGTGAGAACGCTCGAAACGGTTGCCCATCATTAGTTTGTGATCTGGCAAGATGGCAGGCAGGTGTTGTGGCACTGTCTACCTGCCAAATCATTGATCATACGCAGAGTGGCCCTGCTGAGAAATAAATATATTTTGTCGCATCCCGCAGAATCAGCAATTATTCGCCATTATGTTATGGAACAACCATCACTAGGAACTGGCACACTCCAGCAGTAGGCCAAGACACTTTTGTCTGTGGCTCACTTTGTACAAAGCTTGAGGATAAAAAAGAAAAGAGCAATAAAACAAAAAAAAGAGGGAAAGGGGGGTAGGTAAACAAAATAGGGGGTGGATAAGTAAAAGTTAAATAAAAAAAAAAGGAAACAAAAGATAAACAAACCAAAGATGGCAGAATAGTAAAAATAGAGGAAAACAAATATGAAATACAGAAGAAATTAAAATAAAAGAAATAAAGAGCACTTGGAGAGTGCATACCTGTGTTAAAAACTGAATGAAAAGCAGTTGATATATATATAGCTACAATACATGGGGGACAACAAATTATAATTTGAAAATTTGAAAAATTCCTGGATCCATCCCCAGTTTAATCAATTTCACTCTAGCCCGCAGCCTACTCATCAAAAATTTCGTCAGAATCAATTGAGAATTTTGGAGATATTGTAAGGACAAATAGCAATGATGCAGGGGAGGTAAGGAAGAGGGTATTAATACCTTGTTTGACCTCCCGAACAGACATTCATGAACGATACGATGAAATTGCGAGAATAGCTTAATGACAACTGCTTCCATTATGTTAGGGATGATCCATGAAAAGTTTTGAAAAAGGGGTGATCAATGATCAAGTTATCTGCATTTTGTTGAGTGATTATGATTTTTTGGTTGATCGTTTTCTTAACCCTGTCCAATAGTAAAGAGTCAGGCAGTGATCATGAGTTCAGTTGTTTTGATGGAACTTCAGGAAATGAATTTTTTTTTCACTAAACTTTAAACTTTTTAACAATTGACACGATATAAAGAACCAAAGTACAATTTATCGGTTTCTTTTATTATTCAAAATGGTGTCAAGTCTACATAGTGTGGGAAAGAGACTAACACTATCCAATTTTGAGCATGCTAGGATTGTTGAACTTTGCAATCAGGGTCCACCACAATATGCAATTGCTGAATGAATTAATCAAAGTCAGACAGTTGTGAACCTTTTTTGCGTGATCCAGAAAATTATGAAGCAAAGAACAGAGGTATTAATGCCAAGAATATATCTGATTATGATTGTGATGGGAGGGCAGTTATCTGAAAACTGACGCAAAACCCTCAATCAGTCAATAGCTCATCTGAAGGCGATGAAGTCAGAAATCAGACACAGAAAAAAGACTGCAGCATCCAGCTCTGAAAATGATCAACAAACAACACTGACTGGAATTTCCAAGACTTCATCAAACACAGGATGGAGAGCCTAGCTCTGAAAATGATCTACAAACTATGCAGATTAATATCTCTGATCTGAACAGTTAATTTTAATATTTTTTCAAAATAATTTTGTCAAGATAACTACGTGTATAACTTATGATCTGGTCAAATGCATGAAAGATTCATCAAAAGATTATGACAATAAATCAGTTGGAAATTTTTGTCTGAATTTAATGTTTTTGTGGTGCACAGTACTTTTTAAAAAGTTAATCATTTTAGATCAAAGAGTAAAAATTTAGTCTGGGGAAAGTTTGTTTGCTTTTCAACATTCATCCATTCAACTATTCATTTTTGAATCAGTTGCAAGTAATTCTTACCAAATACAACTTCTAAGAAACTAAAGCCTCACAGTCATCTCTGGCGCATTCTTCAACCTGTGGGGCTTTGATCAAATCGTTTAACCGAGTGATTCTGTTTATAATAATTACTTCTAGAATGTTGAAAAGTCAGAACTATTAGTCGATCTTTGAAGAATGTTGTACAGGATTTTTTTAGCACCTGAGTGTTTCTGGTTGGGCAGTCAAGAGTAGATAGCAAGCTGCTCAGAGCTGGATTGACTAAGTAACTAAAGTAGTACATGCCACAGGCCCCACATTTTCAAGAGCCCCACATGAATTGCTTACAAACTATACTACACTAGCATTCTTACTATAGTGCTATACTGCCCCCAACGTATATGAATGACCGGTTATTGATGTTAACGATTTTAGAAGAGATGGTCTTTACCCTTTCCCAAGGGCATTAGTGCAAAGTGAATGTAAACATCCTTGACTGGTGTTTGAACTCTGGTTGCCAATTCTGTTGTCTGCACTGTTAGGCCACTCATACCTCACCTGAAAGTGAACAAGTATGTGAAAAAGAGTCATAAAGATTGGCCTTTAGCCATCAATTGAGCCAGCTTTCCGTGCGTAAAAGGACCTGAAATATTGAAACACAGATGAGAGGAAAGAGCATCGGCCTAGAATTAAGCATTCACACAGATCAGGCAATTATATTTATATATTTATTAATATGATGGGATCAAAAGGAATTTCACAAAGGGTTTGAAATCTTATGACTATCTGGACTTCCTTTTATATTGTGTTTGTAATGCTGGTTGCTAGGCAGTGTTTTTCACGGATTTGTTTCAGACTAAACGCATACTTTGTTTCATATTGGGGATTCAACTTGACGCATCATAGTAGAGATATAGAACGGGGGGGGGGGCTTGGCTCATTGAGGGGCCTCTTCAATATGTAGTGAGATTTGATGAAAAAGGAAAATTAGCAATAAATAGATATGCTATATCATCATCATCATCGTCAGCAGCAGCAGCCCTCTAGCTCTCATCATTTGGACAAACCTTTGGCCCATGGTGCACTCTTCTACAGAGTTTCAATGAGATTTATTGAGATATTTGAGGGATATTGTATGGAGTGACAGATGGACAGACACCAGAGAATACACACACCTTTTCCAACTCTGTTTACCAAGGTAAAAGATGAAAGTAACTCAGAAAATATCTTTGCAAGTCATTAAAATTTAATACAAAAGAAATAGTTTTTGCTTTTATTTCATATTTTGCTGTTTATTCAAATCATTGTTCAGAAATTATAATCATTGGTTCTCTCTTTCTTTCTTTCTTTCTTTCTTTCTTTCTTTCTTTCTTTCTTTCTTTTTCTCTTTCCATCTCTCTCTCTCTCTCTCTCTCTCTCTCTCTCTCTCTCTCTCTCTCTCTCTCTCTCTCTCTCTCTCTCTCTCATTTTTTATCACTAAAAACTTTTTCTCCATTCTCCAGATTCCTAACTCTCTGGCCACCACTTCTCCCCTTTCATCCTCTCTCTTACCTCCTACTTCTTGTTTTCCTTTGTTTTTTCTCAACTTTTCACTTTTTTCCTCCCACTCGACTCTCTGGCCCCTCCCTTACAAATTCTCATCCTCTCTTTTACCTCCTACTCATAGTTTTCCTTCACTCTTTTATCTGTCACCTCTTGTCAATCTACACGGTTTCTCAACCATAAAGCAAGTCAAAATAGATAAATAATTATTCTGCTTAGAAGGATAACAAATGCCTTTTGCCCCCCCCCCCCGTCATTCTAACCTAGTACCTACAGCCCCCACCCGACCAATTCTAACCTGGTACCTACATCTTCTAAGACACTTAACTAAGCGTGATAATCTTGTGTATACAACAAATGTAAGTAAAACAAATAAAAAGAAAAGAATAGAAACCAAGAATGATTTGTTTGTTGCCGTTTAAGAAAATCAACAGAATCATTGATAGATATAATCGTTGCTTGTATTACGGACAAATCACCAATTCGTGTTGAGGTCACCAGTTCTCATTTGATAATCAAAGTTGAGCCAAGTCAAACAAGGTCAGTACGTAGATGACTGTCAGGGAATACCAGGTGTTGTAAGCAGCTGGAGATCATGTTGAGAGCCCTGTTAATTCTCCCAAAGAGGAGACTGATCTCTCCACTATGCTCAATGATGCAAACCAAAGATCCCCTCCCCTACCTGCTACCCAAATCTTCTGACTGTTCTATCTGTGAGTGACAAGAAATTAATGAATCATTGTCATGTGATATGCTGTTAATATCATGCCGAACAAACAGCTTAGTTGGCTCACCAACAAATCAAAGAACGGTTATCTCATGCTATTTGCATGTTTTCCATTCGCAGTTCCCATAATTCACGGTTCAGTTTTGAATTATCTTAGGGGAAGTTTTGCGGCATACCGCAAGAGAAATGCATCATAGACAGTATGCTGTGCAGTATGAACAAGACGTAAAAAGTTCAGGTAAGTTTAGGAAATCATGAATGCATCATAATAATATTAGTGCTATTAATTCATTCATGTAGACGAGATAAATTTGGTTGAAAACTTATCATGGTTGAAAACTTAAACTTGTTAAATGTTTACACTTACTCACTGGTTCGTTGAACAGTATTTTAGACATTAGATTGTCTTCCAATTCACTGTGCTGTAAACAAATTTGTTTATTCATTTTTCAGTAGGTGAAGTATTGCAAATCATTATTAACAATTTTTTATCTCTTTTAAGGCTGCTATATTACTTTCATCTTTATATGTTTTTTTACTTTTTCTCAGAACTTTTCTCAGACTGGATAGAATTTTTAAAAAGCAACAAAAATATCAAGATGAATGCAAATAGCATAAAAAAGAAAAAACTGTAATGGTAACTGCAGTGTAGTTTTATAAAATTTATTGTTTTCTTTAATTAACTATATATATATATATATATATATATATATATATACATATATATATATTATATATTTATATATACTAGCATCTACCTACACTTTTTCAACAATGTTTTAAAGCATATTGAAATAATTAAATATCTTTTTTTTTTGTTATAATTCCATGGAAATGGCATAAAGTAGTCATAGTAAAAAAAATGACTAATAAATCTGACATAACTTCTTATCCAGCAATCCTTGCTGGATAGTCTCGTGACATGAAGATCCTGGGTCCATTGATGCCCCAAGCATCTGATATCAATGCCCAGGCCATTGGATGATAGCTCCACTGCCTTCTGGATATCTTCAGGACAAGGAAAGGCTGTGACAGTAAACTGACATCCTTCTGGCAACTTCTTTTCAATTACCCCCATAAGGTGGAGAGGGGGGGATGTTCTGTCAACTGGACATTCCAGAATCATCAAACACTTTGCCCAGGCTTGCACCATGGAGAAATCACTTCAGTGCCATTAATCACCCCATCAGAATCAACATGGGAGATGGGGAGCTGCAGATGCAGAATTCTGTTGTAGACTACAGACTGCAGCAGATGGAGACTTGCCATCAAGGCATATATCCAGATGAGCAAGAAGCAGACCGGAAGAAAGAGAGGGAAGGATGCTGATAATAGAGGGAAGGGATACACCTGCAAAAAATGCAACAGAGGTTGCCACTCAAGAATCAGGCTGTATAGTCACAGAAAGCAATGCAACACAATCACAGACTAGTCCTTGGTACGTACTCCATTGTCCTTTGAGACAGAGGGAGGCCTTTGACAATTGCTTTTCCAGTCTGTCATTTGAAGGACCCCCTGGAGTGGGTGTTATTTTTTCAGCTTTGTACCAAAGAGGAAATTGTTTTTAGTGCAGTCATAAGTAAGGATACAATGTTTTTGTAAACTTTCCAGTTCGGAAACTTGTAATCTGTCATACACAACAATCTGACACTTGGTAATTATATATGTGTGAGTGGCGTAGCGGTTAACGATGCGAACAATGGAATTGGCATGCAAAATTCAAATTCCAATTTTGGCTCTTCACATTCACTTTGTACTATTGCCCATGAGAAAGTCATGAATCCGTATATTCTCCCCCCCATAGTAATAGCAAATAAAAAAAACACTTAACTAGCTAACCAATAAATCATAGTATTATTACTGTTATGCACTATATGACATGAAACAGTTATTGCAATAAAAATCTTGTTTTTCATACGACAAGGAAAAGTCTGACCCACATTGATATATATATATATATATACAATTGCATTGCAGTTAATGTGGCTGTCAATAGACTCAGCAAGCCGAGTTCAAACTATGGGGGAGGTTATTTATATTCAAATCACACTAATGCCCTTGGGAAAGGCATGAATCTATCTCTCTTCCCCCTCGACTGTAGTTGAAATAGCAGGAAAGACAGCGCTCTCTATCCGTAAAGGGCAACAAGTCCAGAAGAAGGAAAATCCTGAATCTAAACCAGGGAATGGAGCTCCCTTGAGGCAGCTCCTGCAGCCAGTCTGATGCCAAATGTATCACTCTCCACTGTCTTTTAGACTACATTGGCAAGACTGAGAGGCATCCCAAGATCCACATTCTCTTTGCCCTGGCTCGTGTCGAGAAAGAGTCACTATATTGCTGTTCCGTTGCATATTGAGAAAGAAAGAGGCCTTTTTAGATGTAATTATAGAATTTACACTAATCAAGTATTTTACAAGCATATAAATACATCAATTTCATATGGAGTGAGAAAATTAAAACAAAATTTTACGAATCAAGAGAATGCCAACTGATTTATAAAGGCAGGAGCAGATCCAGTGGGGATGTCCAGGGGTAAGGTTTTGGCAAAACTAAATTTTGAAATTCAGAAAAAAAATGTACATAAATTTTCTTTTAATACAATTGCCAAAATCTAGGGTATGAAGGCCACTAGAGCCTGGAACCCCTGCTTATCAGAAGCTGAAAAAAAAAATTCCAGAAATTGACTGTATTTTTGACAACAGAGTTTCAATGCTGTAGAGTTTGGTCATGAATAATACCTGATAATATCTATTTCAATTGAGTAATTTTTAACTAGAAATGATAAAATCCTGCTTGGTTTGGTTTAGAAGAAAATTAACATGCTTTAAAAAAAGAATGGTTGCGGTATACTCATTTGTGGGTGACACTGTATCGATACACTTATGTTCATCTCTGCTCATACAATATCTCTAAAAGTTCTCAATGAATTTCAATGACATTTTGTGGAAGGATGACCATGGGTAAAGGAAGAATTGATCAAATTTGGAGGCACATCCTGGAATCATTTTTGATTGAGAGATATTTTTTATATACAAATAGAATAACCTGAAATATGGAAAGTTAAAACCTACACAATTACCCCCCCCCTGCATTTTAGTTATGTATAGACTGATTTTCATTCTGTTTTTAGTTAATATATGATATTGGCAGTGGTATACACTCTCTTAATGCTTTCTACTCATTTTTGCAGAAACTTTTTTTGTTGTGAGATCTTTTCGTTGTCTTGATTTCTTTTCCGAGTTCTTCTGAAATGATTGAATTAAATTCCAAAGAAAATATAAAATGAAATAGTTCTTAACTGTCCAAATTTATTTTCTGCAATAAAATTCAATTCCCAAATCTATGAATTTCAAAAAGATTTATATCAAGTTTTTAAAGTTCCATTTTGCCTGAAAACACTCAAGTAAAGAAACCCAAAATAAAGTTATTATAATTTGCAATGTGTCGCTCTGTACATGATAAAACAAATAAAAAGAAATTTTGTAATGTGAACACATGAATACAAAATTGGCTGTTCTGCTGTGTGTATATACAAGTGTTTGTTTGCTGATATAACTACAAATATTACTACTGCTGCTAGGGTTACTGATGTGTCAATTTAGTTGTTTATCCAAAAAGAATAGAGGAATTTTTGTTAACAATACATTACGTTAACCTTTCAAACTACTGTGTAAACATACTGACTCAGTACACAACTTTAAGTATGCAATGGGCGTTTACTAGAAGCTACTAGATATCAGAACAAATTACAACGAAGTTGTTTCTTCGAGTATTTCTCTTTTATCTCTCCTCAGTTATAATTGAACAAGAGATCTTAACAAAAGAGTCTTGTTACATTTCTGCATCGTTGGTTGCTTGGGATTTCTTCGTAATTCAGATGACAGCTATAAAACAGGAGAGAGAAGGGAAGAGGAGAGATGAAATGAAGATGAAGCAAAAGGTTATACAGTGGAAAATACACTTGTTGATGAAAATATACCCACATCGTGGTACCATGATTTGCTGTTGGTCACCTCTAAAAGATTCTAGCTAAACTTGCATGTCAACAACCCATGACTGGATGAATACATATGAAATGGAACATACTGTGTAGAAAAATAAACATCTTGCCTTTATTCGTTTTATCCTCTGCAATATCAATTATCAAGCGAACTAGATAACTGCCTAATAAACTTGAAATGAAAAATCACCAAAGTAGAGCTTTGCCTTAAGGAAAATCTTTACTTACATTAAATAGATATTCTCATAAAAGAATAGTTTACTAAAAAGCACAAAAGTTATGACTGCATATTCCCTTTACCACCTGGAGCAATCGTTGAAGGGTGAGACTACAACTACGACTATAGACTACAAGAAAAGTCATGGAACTTTGGAGCAGATCAATGCACAATTACCTTCCTAAATTTTGCTCTGAGGAATGTGGTTCTTTTGAAGTATGAAACTTCCTTTCCAGTGATATTCTATACGACAATATTTGATGAAAAAGTTTTTCACAGACTAGGGCATCGCAGTGAAGATCCGCCATCATAAAAAATAGTGCTAAAAACTTTTTGTAACTGATTTGGAATGTCTACATAAGATATATCAATGAAGATCCCATTAGCATGTCCAATTGGTTTCATCAGTCAACTCAAAGCTATCTCTGGAGCTTTATTACAGCACCAGGATTACTGTGATTGTTGAAAATTCAGCAACAGAAGGGTAGGAAGAGGTTTCAAGCTAATTCCTGTGCAAAGCCCCCAAAACGGATCATGAACTTGAACTACGTATTTATCGAATCACCTTATTTCAAAATCATCATCATCATCATCCTGGACTCTTGGATCACTTTTAATCTAAATATCTTGGGGGGGGGGTCAGTAGAGTAGATATGTAGATAGATAGATGGAAATCAGATCATTATTATTGGGGTGAGCATGAACACAGAATCTACGATATCATTCTTTTCCAAATCCAAAAACATTTACTCTTTAAACATTCCCCTTGGTCCACTGAGTATACATGTTGATTTTTGTTGGGCTTTACAGTTTCTAACGCATGACAAACAGATAAATGAATTCACAGACTCATATCTTCAAATCCTTTAAATGTGTAATAAGCATTCACGCTGATTTCTTCTCTGTTTGTTTGTGCTCGCACATATCATCATCATCATCATCATCATCATCATCATCATCATCATCATCATCAGTCTTTCAACGTCCACAGTTTGACATAGACCTCCCCCAGGATTCACCATAATTCTCTATCATAGGCATCGCGGAGCCAGTACTTTCTGAATTTGTCTAGCTTGTCTCTCCATGTAATATTCTGCTGACCTTGGTTCCGCTTGTGATCTTGGGGGATCCATGTCGTGAGTCGCGATGTCCATTGGTTGTCTGCTATTCTTGTAACATTGCCAGCCCACTGCCATTTGAGATTCATAATGGATTCTATGATGTCCCTGACTCCTGTCTTTACCCGGATATACTGTGCTGTCTTATGGTCTCTCCATGTGAGGCCCAGCATAATTCTTTTACGTGCACGTTGCATAGTTCTCAATTAGCAGATCTGTCTCTTGGTTAGGTTCCATGTTTCAGCTCCATAAGTGATGATTGGGAGGATGCATTGGTTATACACCATTCTTTTTAGGTGATTTACTTTCCTATTATGACATAAAATGAAGATCACATCATAGAAACTCTGAGAACTTTATGTCTGATCACCCTTGAGTTAAGATCAGACAGATAAATGAAAATGAATATATTTAGATAATTAAAAATTAGTAAACAATCAGATTATCTTACGTCTCCTTAGTGCCAATCCATCCATGAATATTCTTGTCATTTTTGACTGGTATTTTCTAGTACATCAATATTTGCCCAACATGTATCTGAAAGCCAAAATGGATATCAATACAAAATCATAAGAAATAAACTGAACAAACTCACTTACATGAACCGGCCTCTTTAAATTGGAAACCCTCCATCAAAACTGTCTTAAAAACTATCAAGATACGTTTCTTCAATTTTCGAGTGGGTCTACACCAATGAAACTACAGAGCTAAAAATTTGAATATTCACTCCTTATGTCTACAAAAATGTTCTTTTTGTTTGTTTTTTCAAACACCCTCTCCTAAATCACTCTTAAGTGGGGGGGTCAATTTACAATCCATGTTTATGGTAAATTGGTCCTTAGTTTGAGTTTTTAGTGAAACAACAAAATACAAGAGAAGTAACTTATTCATTGATCACCTTTTTTGCAATTTTTTTAATTGATCACCACCAACATGGCATGCTGTTAAAAGACGTTAGTCATGTGACAGTTTCTATTGAGTGACTAACCAGACCTGTTTGTGTATTTTTTGTTATTTGGTATTTTTCAAGGCCCCCTCTAATTTATAGGTGAAGAATTTTCTATTGGGTTTGAATTTGCTCCAAACAAGTGATTAGCAGCAAGTCCTAGATTTTGATGGAAGAATTCCTTCTTTGTCCATTCTTTGAGTTGCATCATTTATTCAATGAAAGAGTCATTGAATGAGAATGCCATCTAATCGTCTCTTGGAAGAACAAAAGGAAAAACACCAAGAAAAAAAGAATGGAATTTTTTATTTGATGAAATTTAAAATCAAAAATGGAAAAATTCCTTTCAAGCCAGTTTTCTAAAAACACGTCTGGTGTTATTCTGCAGACGATATAGTTGCGATTCTGTTTTTATGTTCTGACCCATTGATTTTTCTGGTTTGGTTTTGGGGAAGATTTTGTCGATGTCAATTGAGAACTCATCACTTTCACAATCACTGTGTGGCCTGTGTTACCAATACAGCACATCTCTTGTTTTGACAGTGCAAAACCACAAAATTAGTGCCGACTTCCTTTAACATTTTGACCATTTTTTGCTATGTTTTTAACCATTTTAATCACTTTTTGGATGTGTTTTGGCTGTATTGGGGCATATTTTTTGCTATACAAAAAAAATTTTACTGCTTTTTGGCAGTGAAACTAGAGCAAAAATGTTTTTTTTCAGTTGTCAGCACTCAGTAGGGTACTCTCATGTTTTGGCTGAGAGTCTTAACAGCATTGTGACTGCTATTCCTAGGATCTTAGTGTAAAGGAAGTGTTGTGCTTAAGTTCCAATCATCCTCTCTCAACAGGGCTGAACTTTTCAAAAAGAAAGAGGAGCTCAATAATTGATAAATACATATGGAGATCATTTATGGCGTATTCCCAGACAGTAACCCACCTGGGTACTGACCAAGCTCAATGTTGCTCAACTTGGTTGATCATGCAAGAACCAGTGTTCTCCAGCTATGATCTGGCTGTAACATTTTTGCTATCAAATGTCTTTTGAAACTTCAGTCGATGTGAATTGAGAACTCATTACTTTCAGTATTAAAGAAATTTTACGAATGACTTCATTTGTCTTTGCCAATCCCATGAAACGCAATTTTGCCAAAAGCACTGTTTAGTCATCAAACCAAAAGAAATCATTCAATCACTGTTTGTTATACAAAAAAAAACATTGAAAACAGTAAGAAATTTTTCATGACATTTTACAAGCAGATTTACCAGAACATTTTACTTAAATTCATTAATCACCACTACCCACCACAGACCAGTTTAATCACTCTTGTTGGCTTCAGGTTATTCATATGTTCTGACTTTTATATCTATGTGTCTATTTATCTGGACGTTGTCCTGCCCTTTCATAGTAAAAACTTAAAATTTTTCACACACACTTCTCTTGATAAGAGGGGAATTTTTTTTTTCTCCAATTTCCAATCAAAATAGGGTTTTAGTGGGCAGTTCAATATGTAAGTCTATGCTAAATTGGTCTGTAACTTGTGCTCTCTTGATTCTTTTAAAATTCAGATCCTTTTTAGCGATCACAACACAACAAAAGGTGAAAGCAGTAACTTCTTAATTGATCACCCCTTTTTCCAACTTCTTAATTGATCACCCCCAACACAACATATATGGTTGATGGCAATTTATGATGTTCTCTACTGAGTGAAATAAAGGTTCAAGTGAAGAAATGCTTTCTTTTATGCAAGAAGAGAATTGAAATTAGACACACGTCATGAAGACAGAAATAGAAAAAAACATGGTGCTGGCAAGATTGGTGGTGGAGAATAGATTTAAAGGTTATATTTGATCTTCTGCAAATCCAAAGAGTTCTTGTAGCTCAGATGATTAAGAGCTGAACGTTTCAGCCACAGCAACATGAGTTTAAATCTCAGATGTGCTTATTCTTTATTCTGATATTTATTTATTGCGATAGATCGACGACCTGAGTTAAGTTATAATAAAAAGCCACTAAAAGTGATGGTTACTATTGAGTGACTGACTAGACCAATTTGTTTTAAAATTGCATTTCTATGCACCCTTAAGAATCTCAAAATAACGTAAAAAATGAAAAACCTCAGTACGAGAGCAGAAGCAAAGCTGATGAAAATGTTCAAAGTAGAATTATATGGATCAGGTTGTAATGAAAGTTACGTCTATTTCTCTGGTACCAATAATACTGTTACAGTCAGGAAACTTAGACAACAATTCAATGTTTGCCATATTACAGTTCATTGAAACATGTCGAAGATCAGAAAAGTGAGAAAGATTTGTAGATTGGTCCCATATGACCACTAGTGCGACCAAAGACCTTACAGAGGCATTTGATTGGAGAAAAAAATGATTACCTCACCATTTTCACCTGACCCTACTCCAACAATTATTTGTTTGCAAAACCATTTGATGGACTTATCAATTGCAAAACCATTTGAAAGACCCATTTCAAAAAGAGGTTGAGAATCTTTTAGTCTCTTATTTAAGGTCAAAATCAAAGGATCAGAAAACTTGTTGATTGATGGTATAAGGTTATTGAAAACAAAGGAGAGTATATTGATGATTAATTGTATATTTGATCATCGCTATGTTAAGAAACGTTGCTGATGGGGGAGTCTATTTGAAAACACCCCAAACCAGGCCTCAACAGAATAGAGTCCCTAAAAGATTTAGATATTGTAGTTCATCTACTGCATTTCTACTGACAAACCTCACTAAATGTTGGAATGGGCCCCTGAAATAGCCAAGCATTCTGTGCCCCCAAATCCTTAGTTATGCCTCTGACTATGCTTGCATTTCCAAATAGATTGAAACATAGGACAGAACTTTTGTTTAAACCTAACAGTAAACATTATAAAACTATCAAAGAATATGGCAAACAAGTGGGATTTTTTGGCGGGGGGGGGGGGGTTTCAAATTCTTTAAAATCTTCCAATTCTTCCTTACTTACAAGTCATCTTTTTTCTGCATGTTCAGTAATATTCTTCATATCTTTAGTTTTTAATGCTGTTGCATCTCTGAGGTTTGAATTTAAATTGATAAAGTTGATAAAGATTTCAAAATGAAGAAATCCAGTTGTAGGCAGTGTATTTAACAGATTCTCATCTCATCCTTTTTCAATTATTAAAATTACATTTTCTCTTCTTGGATTGTATTCAGCTGACATAAAGATTAACACAAGTCACAATTTGATTATGGGAATATTTACTCTTATTATCTATTGTTACCTAGAAACCTACTGAAGAATATGATTTATTTTTGGATCAGGGGCAGATCGAGGTTTTGAGCGAGAGGGGGATCCAAATGGAATAAATACATCTTTAAAAATAAATATGCGAAAAAAAGAAAAAATTCAATCATCAAAAACAAGAGAATAATATGTGATCAGGCATTTTTCACTTCCATTTCAGTTGTAGCTTTTTAGCACAAGAATTGAGAGGAGAGTAAATTGAAGAAATTGATCAAAGAAACTTACCACAGAAACAATAAATGAAAAATAATTTTATAGAATAAGATGGAAGACATCTTACTCATAACAGATGAAAAACAAAATAAATTTTGGTTTTCAACGTTTGTTTATGAATTATTGGATTATTTGGATTTTACAAAATGTCTTTATTTAGATATTAAAAAACTTTTTAAATGTACTTCTCCAGAGCAAGACATAATTTACTGAAAATGTGGCTTAAATTCTACCATCTTCCATGTTTGTATGAATGAACAAAGATATACCAATTTAGAAAATTAAAAAAGAATATGCATACTTGCATGACAGCTATCATTATACAATCAAAAGTGATCTGTTTCAATCTAGTTAGTAAAAACTAAGCATTTATTATCGAATGACAAAAAACAGAACAGACTTTTGGGGTTACCCAATATATTCGGACCACCCTACCTCCCATCCGTGAATTTGTACCCGCTTGTTCTCTTTGAAAGAGAATACTTTGAACAGGGGCCAATGTAGTATTTAGCTTTGAGTGTTCATATATACCTGAAGGTGTTTGTGTCATCCCTGGGCAAAGGCATTATCTTTGGTGAAGGCAAAGCCCCTGCAAAAAGCCAACCATCCAGTCACCTTGATCAGCACTGCATACCACTGAACCACTGAGGCATCAAATCACATTTCCCCGCCCATCATATTCCCTCCATGGTCTCCAAACCAAAAACCTAAATGTATGCCAAAGATTTCAAAGAAGAGGCAAAGTTCTAGGCTTCACCAAAAATTCTCTCAGCTATTTTTAAGAGTTCTCATCAACAGAGTCTCATTTTGTTTTGCTTTGAGATTTTGCTGGAACCTCCGACAGAACGGCACAGACAAGGGATTTCAAGACCCCGGCATTCTGCCATTCATGGTCAATGCAGACAAGACATACCTGCACTCATGATTACACTAATTCCAAGCAGAAACAGCAGCCCAGGTATGCCTCAGACAGCAGGAGATCCCTTCATGCATGGCATATTATGTGAGGAATTCTGTGATTCAGGTACATCTGAAGACAATAGATAAACAAGATTCTTTGACTAAGGAAGCATGAAAAATCCGTCAACAGAAATTGGTTCGACAATTGCTGAAGAATGCAGCAAGCAAAGTGAGATATTGACCTCGAAACATATTTCTTTATTGTTAGAGATTAAGAATTACAATAAGATTTCAGTAATTCTGAATCTAAGATTGGTCAACTATTTTAGAATCACATTTATGTCATTCTTTGTTTTATATACAGAAATTTTGGAAACAAATTCTTCAGATTCATATTCTTTAGGGAAAAAAGAAATATGAAAGAAATTAAAACACAAACTATTATTATTTTTTTTTTCTACTATTTTCATTTGTCTGAATTTTTTAGTTGCTTTTTATCACAAAAATAGAAATGAAGAGAAAGAGTCATTAAAAATAATTATAAAAAATGAAAAAACAAACAATTTAATTATTGAATGAGTGAAGGTAAATCTTCAACAAATAATGACAGAGAATTTTGTGAAAGAAAGGCAGAATTCTTCTGCTTAAAAGTATTTGCAAAGTAAATTTGAACCCTGAATGTGAATTTGATAGTTTCATCTTAGTGTTTGGCTTGTAATGTCTGTTACCACATGTTTATATATCCATGATGAATGTACAATTAAATTGAAGATGATAAAAAGAAATTTCAATCATACTTTATTGCTTCTTTAATCATGTACCAATACACATGATGATAAAAATAGATTTTATGGCTGTTCATACGAAAACCTAATGATATCTTGAACAAGTACTCTGCACATAAAACTTACATCCTTTTCACCTGGTGAAGCTTATTCTTTAATTTCATTTCGCTCTGTTTTCTCATGGCCAAGGATGAACAGCCTGGGTTGAATCTTGCAAACAGAAGAAAATGCTGTCAAAAAATGAATAACCGGTTACAATACTTCATCAAATAAATAATTATGAACTGATGAATAATAATGAATAAATAATGATGAATAAAACTAAATAATAAAAAGTATTATTGGTTTGAATCATGTGAAAAGTATCCAGATATTGCTAAACATCTGTATTATTTCTAAATAATTATAAAATCAAGTTTTAAAAGATGAATTTGTTTTTAATGTCAAAAGGTTTGTTGGGTTTGTCTCCCTTTGTTTTTTTCTTCCATACAACCTTTTTTTTTTTCAATAATTTTGATTAGTTTTTAACTTCAACTAAATCTTTATTTGTTTTAATAACAACTTTCAATTTAGGCCATCTTTTCTCCTCTATTTCCAATCACACTGTTTATTTACCTCTGTCTACAAAGTTGGAAAGAGATATATGTTTTTGGTCATGTCTCTTCATCTGTTGGTTTGTCTATTTGTTCATTCGTCTGTTCATTTGACCACTGAGAGAATTTCAATTAAATCTTGCCATAGGGCAGGCAATGGGATAAGAAAGAGGTGGTGAAATTCTGGGCCAGATCCAGGAATTATGATAGAGAGATATTAGTCCATTCTTTTTCCAAATACATTCATGTATAAGCTCATTATCAACACAATATCTCAGGAAGTTCTCAATGAATTTCAATGGAATTCACTGGAGGGATGGACAATAGGTTACTCGGGAGGTGAATAAATTTTGAAGTTGGGCAATGAACAATTATTTTCCTTTATGTCATAGTTACATGTCCAAACCACATAATATTGCATTAATTTCATATCTGTCCACACAATATCTCCAAAAGTTCACCATGAATTTCTATGATATTTCATGGAAGGATAGACAATGAGCAACTGGAGAACTGATGAAATTATCTTCCCTACATCGCATTTGTAAATCAAAACCATACAATATTGCCAATTTTTCTTTGTGCAAGATATCTCCAAAGGTTTTCAATAAATTTCAATCAGATTCTGTGGAAGGTTGGACAATAGGCTATGAAAGGACTGATTATATTTTTGAGAGGATGCGTGCAAAACATTCCCTCTGACAATGGAATCAGCAGAGGTATGTGCTCTCTGAGTGCTTTTTAGTTTGTTGCCAAAGAAATGACGACCCAACAGAAAGCAACTGAAAATTAAGATGAAGGTAAAAACCAGTCAAAACCAATAAAGATATTTTGCTACAATACTTCATCCAATCATGAGAATGATTGGCTGGCTAGATATGCATGTATCATTTGTACAGGCCACACCAATTGAGCTAAAGGGCTGAAAATTTTTTACAATTGCTCCTCATTATATATAGAAAGAAGATTTTTTTGTTTTTTCAGAATTGATTGAAATTTTATGGATTCAAAAAGCAAGAGAAGGAACTTATTCATTCTTTTTTTTCAATATTTTAATTGATCACCCCAAACGTGGCATAGTCAAAAGATGTTGGTCGTGTGATGGTTTTTATAGAGCGAGTAACCAGACCTGGTTTTTTGTTGTCGCTTTTGTCATCAAAATGCTTATTTGAAAATCCTTTCGTGTTTTTGGTTCTTTCGAAAGCCTTTCATCTTTGCTCTTCCACTGAAGTCTCTCTAACGTAATTTTCACTTCCAAATAATCAAGAACAGACAATCTGTGTCTTTGATAAAAGGCGTCAAAACGTAGGCTTTGCCCAGGGGATTGCAGTACAAAAGATTCACTCTTTAGAGTGGAATTCATTTTCTGAAGATGAGTTTTCACCATCTGAAACTTGATTCTTCTAATTTCTTGGAAATTACAAAAACCAAATTCATGATGGAGAGTTTGCTGTTGCTGATGATTCTGTAAGAGAAATCTGGATAATTTTCTTTGTGATAAATATTTTATTTCATTTCTGGCTATGATTTCTTTTTGTTTGAGGGTACTTTTTTTTAACAATGCACAATTGCACCATTTGTGTGGTTTGTTAATTCGAAAAATATGTTGTTGTTGAAGAAGAAGAAGAAGAAGAAGAAGAAGAAGAAGAAGAAGAAGAAGAAGAAGAAGAAGAAAAGAAAGTGAAAAAGTGAAGATGATGATCGAAGAAAAACCTATAGAAGAAAGAAAATGATGTAAAGAAAGGGGAATAGAGGAAGAAAAAGCAGTAGAAGAAGTAGATGAAGAAGAAGAAGAAGAAGAAGAAAAAAAGAAGAAGAAGAAAAAGAATCTAATTCCCTAATCAGTTCAGGCTATTTTCTTTGTGCTTTTTCACTGGCTCAAGTCTCCAATGTTGCATTCACAATGGGACCAAAGAGAAAATGTTAATCAAGCCAGAGTAAATTAAATTAGATAATTACAAGAATTTTGTGTTTTTTAGTTTTTTATTTCTTGTTTGTTTTTCTTTCTTTTAGTTGTTTTCAGAAAAATGAAGAATGAAATTTAAAAAAATAAACAAAAAAGAAAAAAGAATGACAGGGGAATGAATTTTAGAAAGAAGAAAAACCAAGAATAAGAATAAAGGATTTAGGAATGAGAAATAACGAATGAAATCCGAAGGAAATTCAAAGAAGAGAAAAATGTAGATTGAGAGATTGAGAAAACTTAGGGGAGGAGGAAGAGGAGTAGAGGGGAAGCGCGAGAAAAGTGGGAGTTGTAGGAGAGAGAGCAAGAGGAGAAAGAAGAAGAGGAAAAGAAGACAGAGAAAAAAGGGCAAAAAAGAAAAGGGAGTAGGAGAAGGAGGAGAAAATAGTAAGAGAAATTTCAAAGAAAAAAGAAAAAATAAAGTGAGAGGGTGGAGAGTATGAAAGAGAGGATGAGTAAAAAATAAAAGAGTTTGAAGGAAGGGAAAGAAAAGGACAGGAAGGAGAAAAAAGGTAGGAGGAAAGAAAAGAGAAAGAAAGGGAGGAAGGAAAAAGAGAGAGTGAGGAAAAAGTAGCAATGAAGAAAGGAAGAACAAAATCATGAAAAATATTAATAAGACCATCTCATGGCAAAAGGTGTCACTCTTTTTGAAATTACTTATCAAAATGGTCGCAATTGATATAATCAAATAAGTAAATACACGATTGCTCATAAACCATAACTTTTATTTAATTTTGTTGATTGATTATTTTTTAGTGTCCCCCAAAATATTTTACATTTTTTCATTTATCCATGTGGAAAAAAGACAATTCAATTAACGAATCGAATAATCCTTTGAAAATAATTGAATTTTCAGGTAAAATTGCACTTTGGTTAATTTCTGAGAGAAGTGGATATTAGAAGAGGTGCAGGTAGGGTAAGGGGAGAACAGTGTGGAAAATGGACTCTGCGAGCTGAGTTCTAACTTTGGTAAGGACGGCTTGTGTTCATGTCACACTGATGCCTTTCAGAAAGGCACAAATCTCTCTCTCTCCTCCCCCTCCCTGCTGTAGGTGAAACAGCTCAGGGTGAAGTGAGTGACACCACTTTAGGTGCTTGTCGCTACTAAGTTTGATTTATACATTGCCAAACAGAGCCGAGTAAATAGTGATTGAGAGTGGAGGAGAGAAGAGAGTGAGGATAAAGATAGAAAGGGAAAATGGGAGAGAGAATAAGAAAAGAATGAAAAAGAGTAGATGAAGAGTAAAGACAAAGAGAAAGAAGAGAATAAGAGAGAGGGGTGCAGTAGTAATAAAGAAAGAGGAGAAGGAGAAAAAAGATAGAAGTTAAGGATAGAAAAGAAGAGAAGTACAGTAGTAGCAAGAGATTAAGGGAGTTCTGAGGACTAGAGATCTTGCTTTCTTGAAGGACCCCCTCCCACATTTACAGTAGGTGAGCTACTATTTATAAAGCTTTTGGGACTCACCCTCCATTAGGGCCTTGGGTGGTGTTTTCAGATAGCCCTGCCCCCCTCAGCTACACCTCTGGAAAACTAAGAGGTAAGAAGAAAAAGGAAGAAGGAAATATCAGGCAGGGGGAGGAGGGAAAGAGAACTTGAAGAAAAGGTAGGAAAAAAAGGATGAGGGGGAAAAGCAGAAAGAGTCAAAAATCAAAAAAGGCCCTTCCAATCTGTTAGTAGGATGGAGATACAATTTTAAATGTACACCTACACCTTGATTAGTTCAATTAATTTGTTTTTATATTTTCTGTTCAAAACCACACTGCTCAAGATGTTGTTATAATTTAATCTGTTTTTGTTCTCAACTCATATTCAGTTACATCAATTTGTATAGCAATACTTTAATCATACTACATCTAAACCCACACAAACCAAAACAACACTCCTCAAAGTTCACCTGTATTTCACTTTCCTTTGGGGCAACAGCATTGTAATTGCCTTCCAAGGCTAGGAAATCCAGGTTGTGCAGAAAAGAAATAAATTTGTACTTTTCTAAACAGCCTTGATCAGAGCTTGAACTCATCTCACCAATTCCATTGTCCACGTGGTTGACCACAATACAACACATGCACTTCCTGTAGACCAAACGAGGCTGTCAAAAAAACTATACTGCAATATTAATGGCTGTGTAAAGGAAGGTGTATTCCTTGTGTAGAAGACAAATGTCTTGAATTCCTTCAAGACAAAAGGAAAATATAAAGACAAAAAATAAAAACAAGCAGTTGAAAAGAGAAGACAAAAAAAAGGTAGCATTTGTTCATCTTTTGGCAACAAAAGTACAATTCAAGAAACGTCGCACTTGACAATGCATTGATCCCATATATAATTAGTTGTGTCTGTTATGTAATTAGCAATTCATGTGACAGGTATACAGGTAAACATCCCCAGACCAAATTACAAGAATGACAGTGATGCCAATTAGATTAGCGACAACCAATCATCTCGTTAGTATTTGAAATTGGTTCGCAGAAACTAAAGACCAACACTTGAGAGCCAATTAACAGATAGAATTATCTGTTAATTAGAAAAGCAGCAATCAACCACTAAGTGGCTTTCTGGTTGGGGTTTTGAAACCTTCGATAAAAAATTGGTGAGGAGGAAGAAAAAAGAGAAATCAGCAAGAAATAAAAATCCTTCCTCACAGCTACTCAGTTCCATGCCCTTCAGTTCTCTTTTTCAGAACACCTTTCCTTTTTCCGCGATATCTAGAAACACGCTTTGAGTTGCATAATAGTTAATGGATAAAGGAATTGATGAGCCTGGGTCAAAGTCCGAACAAAGCTGTTTACGTTCACTTCACACTAATACCCTCGGGAAAAGCTTGAATTAATTTCTTCTGCCATCAGCTATCGGGAATATAGCTACTTCTGAAGGAGTTGATTGATCTTGTAATCACTGTACTACTCTATCTTTGTTCAACCATTGTGTCATGACAGTTAAGACAGCTCACAAAGAAAAGAAAGGTTCATGCCTTTTCAAAAGGCATTTATATTGAAGTGAGACAAGCAGTCACTACTGAAATTGTAATCCAATATGCTTCTTCAGTGTTACTGACCGTTATATCAATTCACTCTTCAATCAACTTTTGTGGGATCCATCAGTCTCGATAGTATAGATCCGTACCCGGACAGTCCTGCTTACAGTCTCTCCAGGCAAAGGCCTTGGCAAGGTAGTATGGTAGACATGCGGTTATCCAAGCAGCAAGTCCCCCATCTGCATACACCAATACTGTTTTAGGGAAGGGCAATGAACAATACAACATGGCAGCAGAGTCATCACAGGAATTATCAGAACAGGACTCAATACAATGCTTTTTGAATTTAGAGTTATCCTTCTCCTAAACTGGTTGCCAACCATGACTGAAGAGAGCAATCTGCTCAGCTTCATTACCTGTATGGAGCGATATAGATGCATATTTTCCCTTATGGCATTTATGCAAATGCATAAACAACTTTGGCTGGAATTCAAACTTGGCTCACAGATTTCATTGTCCATTCCTTTAACTATAAGGCCACTTGCACCTACTTAACTGCACGGATGCTCACCAATATATCCTTCTACAACTAATCATAACAGATATTGTTACATACTTAGATCTGGTCTGGAATTAATCTATCAACTTGAGTACTGTGTGAAACCTGGGAGGATTAAGGTAGTGCACAAAATGGATTCATCACTGTGATTTTGATGTTTCAGGATCAAACTCTCTGATAATCTCAGTCTGAAATTTTGAGATGAAATTTGCTGATTTATTCAAATTGATATCCTCATCAAGGTTGTTCTTGTCATATTTCAACCGTTGAGCCCTCCGACTTGGAATTGTTTTCATTCTGCTGTTCTATTACTTAATCCTTCCCAGTTAATTCATTCTTTTATACATCATTCCACTGCTTGAACCAGGGATTGAACTCAGAAATAAAAGTTGCATTATTTTAGAGGGAGCTTTACCAGCCTCAAATCAAAAAAAAAATTCTAAAAAGTTTAATATGTTTTTTATGAGGATTTGGATGGAGGTACAGCTCACATGATTTATTTAATTCTATCTTTTTCTAATTTGGATTCATTTCATAATTTCAATTCTAGTGGGTTAGGGTTAAGTTTGATGGCATGAAAGAAAGTGACCGTGAGATTTTAAAATTTTAATCCTCTTCATACTTTGAATTTTTTTGAAGGGTTTGGGTTTGGGTTAGGTTTTAAAAAAATGACCAGAAAAAGAGAAGATAATTCATGTAAGCTGTGCCTCCAACATGATGACAGAAAATTAGTTATTGATGTAGTTATATCCTGAAAAGAACCTCAGTCATGAAAACTTAAAAATATAATTTTTCGAAAAACTAATGAATTTCTGGACGGTTCTAGGGTCTCATAGATGGAAAGCGCCTAAAATTGAAAGAAAAATCATTTTCTTCCTGGAAGACTACGTCCAGCCAATGACCGAATTTTAGCCAAAATAAGTATCAAAAGTGCATGAAACATTAAACATGGATTGAGGCAAAGATCTGTTACTGGAAAGCATTGGCAAGGAATAATGCTGAAGATGACCTAAGGTCATGAGTGTTCAAAGTCTCTTAGTGCCTCACAGATGCTCATCACTATGTCCTTTTGCAACTGACCACAGCAGAGATTGCTACATACTTTGATTTGGTTTGTAATTAATCTTGCAATTGGACTACAAAATCAAAGAAGAACCTTTTGATTAATCTAGCCAAGAAAGATTAGTACTTAATCCGCCATTAGCCTTCACAGAAGATTGTTAATCCATTTGATGTAGAGGAGAGGCTATTTAATAACGCATACAGATAGGAAGAGTCGTCAGCTGTTTTCATTAACAACCCAAAAGCTTCCAGGAATCATAGAGAAGTTATGTTGACAGCGTTGGATTAACTATGTTGCAAAAGTACCATCTGCCATGGGCTCCACAATGTCAAGTGCCCCGTGCTAAATGCTTACAAGCGATCAATTCTGATTTGGTAATTCTGAACTTGTTCCATTACTATAGTACTATACTGCCCTCAACTTTTTTGAATAACTGGGTTAAGGTTAGCAATTTTGATGGATTAAATGTCTGTTATTAAAAACTCTGAGAGGAAATCTCTTTAAAAATTCAAGTCATCAAGAATAAAGTATAGCAAAGTGTATGATGAGATAATGTTGAACAGGAATAAGTTTTTTGAATGTTGAGACAATACATCATTATGAGATTCCCATAGAGGCATTACATATAAATAAATTATTTTAACACTGTAATTAATTGGAGTGAGGTGTCTATGTGATAGATATACTATAAATATATAGCAAGGTATTTGAAACTGAAGTCATCGCCGCTGCACCAAGAAAAGGATCAAAACTGAAATGTAAGATGTATTTGTTTCATCATCTGGCTGTATGAAATGTAGACAAATGAATTGCTCTCCTATGCAAGTAGAACCGTATTTGTTTTAACATTCACGTGTATTTTCTTTTCCTTTTTTCTCTTCATGTGGGTCCCCTTTCTAACAGATGCAACACGTCCTGCACTTGCTCAATCCATCTCTGTCTGTTAACCATATGTACCAAATGATCGTGGCTTGCAGAATCAGCTCTAAGTAGCAATGCACCCGCTAGAATTTGCAGATGTTAGGTTTTTAGATAATGCAATCAGGAGGGGGTCAGCACAGGTAGGAATGAGTTCCAATGAATGGTTATATATATATATATATATATATATGTATATATATATATATGTGTGTGTGTGTGTGTGTATATATATATATATATATATATATGTATATATATATATATATATATATATATATATATATATATATATATATATATATATAATCCCTGATTATCATCCAGAAGGTAAGTAAAAGAGACACATGTATACAGTTGCTGACAGAAAACAGATTGGTTGAGAAACAGGAATTTCTTTGAGAAACACTACAGTGAGACAAAAGACAGGGCATTCACCTCTTCTATTCTCTCTCTCTCTCTCTCTCTCTCTCTCTCTCACACACACACACATACATACACACTTTATTTGCTCCTTCCCACTCTCCTCTTCAGCTTTCTCTTCATCCTCCCTCTCGAATTTTTCTGTTCATATTCTCCCTCAATCTCACTTTCCACTTTATCTCTCTCCGATTTTTCTTTTTATCTTTCCCTCTCTCTTTCTCTTCCTCACTTTCTCACTGTCTACTTCATCTTTTCTCTCTCACCTTCTCCATTTTCCCCCTCTATTTTTCTTTTTCATTGTCTCTTTCCTGTTGATCCTTTTTTCCTCCCTCTCGCTAACTTCTTGACGTTCTCTCTCTCACTCTCTATTTCATCTTCTCTGACTTTCCCCTTTATCATCCCCCTCTCTTACACCTCCTCCGTCTTTCCACACATTCTTATCAGTATTATTCATTCATTCTCTTTTTTTCCCATTTTGGACACCACCCTCCCCTTCATCTCCCTCTTTGCAAATTTCCCTCTCTATCGATCACATCTCCCTTTCCACATGTCACTATTTCTTTCCCTTTTCCCTATTTCTTTTTCTCTCCCTCCTTCTTCCTTTCTTTTTCTGTCTCCTCCTTCTATTCTCCATCTCTCCTGTCTTTTTCTCCTCATCACTCACTTTCTCTCTGTGCAATAGACAGGTTGGTAAAAAAACTATAAAATGATATTTTTTGGTTTCGTTTTAGGGATACCCCTCCCTTTACATCCTTAACTTTGCCCCCCCCTCCCTCATATTCATCCCCCGCCGCCTTCGCCCCCTTGGGGGCACCAGGCAAACCGATATGCTTTACATCTGCCCTTTTGATACCGAAAGCTTTGAAAGGCGTCGTCACATATCGACATCAAACGAGGCTTAGTTAATGATTACCAGTTGGTTAGGAAGGGCAGACACGCTTCTACAACAATGACAGCTTTGTCGGCAGCAACGGCGGCGGCAACCAACCAAGAGGCTGATGATGACGGTCGGAGAATTGGGTGGGGTTTGACACTGTTGTGGAGCAAGCCAGAAGCAACAGCAGGAGTCGGGGCTGGAGATGGAGGCAAGAAATGTAAGCAATTAGACTCCAACGTCAGAGTTGGTGTAACAATATCAACAATTAAAAAATATTTATCTTTTTTCTTCATCTTCCCGTCCAGTGGCTCGTTATTATTATTCACTGATTGTTTGTTCGGTACTCAACAGGGACGTTTGGTAGATTCTACTCATAACCATAAAAAACTTTTTCCCATCCAGTGGGCAATGACCCATTGCTGGACCACAACACGTTTAATCCACATGGACCTCAATGACTGTCCAATTCTTTTTTTTTTTTTCCTTCTTGACAGAAATCTGGCCACGTCATTTGTTCCCCCGAGTACAGTGTTCATGAACTTCTGACTCTTCTCGTAATCATCAGCTTTTTAGTGTCCATCGTTAAAAAAAGACCTTCCACAAGATTCATCAGACCTCTCTCTATCATGTGCATCGCACGTACTATTTGATTTGGTCTGAATCGCCACGTCATCTTATTTTTTGCCAGACCCAGTTTCGCGTGGGATCTGGGGATCCACGTTGTGAATCTTGATATCCAATGATTGTCTGATATTCTAGCAACATAACCAGCTCATCGCCATCTGAGTTTACTATTGTTGTTTTTTTATGATATATCTTTCAATTGTTGTTGTTTTTTTTTTTTAAATATGATTTGTTAGTTCGTGATCTCTCTATGTGTTGTTGAGCATGAGTCTCTCCTGGGCAGGTTGATTGGTTCGCTGTTTCAGGGTCAATCTTTTGGTTAGATTCCATGTTTCAGCTCCATAGGTGACTACCGGGAGGATGCATTGTTTACTCCCTTTCAATTAGCGACTTTCAAGGAGTTTTGACAGCAAAACGACGTGCGTCGATCGAAATGCCCCAAAATTATGGCCTGTCAATTCTACCATGATAAGTTTGTGTTATTCATAAGAATTAAGATTGTAGAAACTTCTCATTGAAAATTATTTGTGTAAACGATGTAAAGTCAGAGATAAATATGTTTGAATTGATACTTCTTTGGTTTCAAAATTTTGCTAGCTATCATCCTCTCTTGGCTATGACATATCACACCAAAGGCTCTCGGGGAGTGCCGAAATAATGAATGGGCTTTTATAACAGGCGGATTTGTACGAACTGTATTCATAATGGAAAAACTGAAAGTATAGACAAAAGTGACTTTTTTCTCCCTTCCACAGTCCAATCCCTGATGTTACTTTAGACAGCATTATTTTAAGGATTTACTGATTTTAGTTTTTATAATAATGCACTGAAACAATAACTATTATCGCTGATAAGAATATCTCTTGCCCACCATTTAAAACAATAGACTCTTCTATGAGAATGAGTTCACGGGAATTTCTTCCAAAAAAAAATCAAAACATATCCGCGATTTTCCTCACTGGGATTAACCAGTCAATCGTATGGGGAGAAAAAACGGACGAGGACGCAGGTTATATAGCAATTGTCAGCCAGCTAATCTTGGAGGCCGTTGTTAGTGGGTTCGATCCTCATTGGATCCCCCATTACTGATGGTTAGATACTGAACTATTCTAAGTTTAGAAAACATATTAAAAATGGACCGGGAGGCAGGTTGATGGCGATTGTTTGTGGGTTCGATTCTCTTTAGATCTCTTAGTATCGATGATCTGTAACCAACTCATGCTAAATTAATTTACTTATGTAATGAGCATAGTGGCCTTTTTTCTGTTTCTCTGTTCATAATAATGGACTCCTCCACTTGAAGGTAACAATTTTTTTGATAGAAATATCTCCAACCTACTATTTGAAACGATGGACTCTTCCACTTATACAATGTTTGCTCTTTTCTTAGAAGACCATCTCAGAAATTCGATTCTCCGTGAACGCCTTTCATGAGGATTAATTAGTCCTAGCTAAGATTATCCCGGAGAGAAAAATAATCGAAACTGAAAGGTCATTTAGTAAAACCTAACACAGAGGCTTGCAAACTATGGATTGCCCGACCTCAAATTGATCTCTGGGGGTCATCCAGGGTCAGTGTCAACCATTGTATTTTCATCCCACGGTCAAGTTACCTTTGTACACAAAGTTGCTGGCTATACGGTGCACCCGTCTCCGTCAGATTTGAAAATACCAAAATTGATTTGATCGTAAATTGGCCTAAAGAGGTCACCAGAGATAATCTCCACCTATCTTATGATTATACTGAGGTCAAATTACCCTTAAACATAAACTTTCAGCTTGCTGGCAACAACCATTTCGTAATCTATAAACACATAGAATCATTCGTTGTGTACCTGTAACGTACGTACACACACACACACACACACAAACACACACACACGTGTGTGTGTGTGTGCGGACTTTCCCACACATATGTGTGTGTGTATGTGTGTGTGTGTGTATGTGTGTACGTACGTTACAGGCACACACGCATGCATGTAGACAAACACACTCACTAAGAGGGAAAGTCTGGGGAACTTACTCGTTCATAGATAATGTTTGTTTATAAAAAGTGTAGTTGATTTTGTAAATATTCCAATGTTTACAGCATCAGATGTTCTCATGGTGATGTGAATACCGGGCCGGCCCTAGGTTTCCTGGCGCCCCAGGCAAGCTGAACTTCGGCACCCTTTGAAGTATAGTGTTATCTTATTTATTTATGTTTTACAGTGAGAAAAATAAATATATACGAATAAAAAAGTTTATTACAATAATCGGGTAAAAGAAAGAAGTTTCGACACAGCATCAAAGTTATAGATTATCACTTGATGAATATACCAGGTTTAATTTGTCCTGATATTCCATAAGCCTTACTGTCTCAGACACATGACAAGCCCCCCTAGCGCTTGGCGCCCTAGGGAACTGCCTGTGCTGTCGGTACTTTTAGGCTAGGGTGAATAAACACGAGAATGCGAACAGAATCAACTTGAGTTTTTTGTTTGTTATTCAAATATTGATTACCTTCAAGCATGTTTGTGGAGTGACATTCATTCCTTTCTTTCTTCAAATTATCTGCTTAACCTTCGTTCACGCCGTGGGTTGTTCAGACACCCCAAATGCTGAATTGCTCTTATACTTACATCCGTCCCCAAATTTAATACTTCTTTTTCTCATTGCCAACGCTTCCACATAAATCCATTCAAAATATTTGGAAATATCGCATGAACGATTATACATACACACACACACACACACACACACACACACATATATATACATATATATATATATATATATATATATATATATATATATATATATCAAAATACCCAAGAGACCTAGACATAACATAATTGAGGTAAAGAATACATTTTTAAAGTTGAGAGACAAGAATACATGTTACAGAAAAGAAATGCATTGAAGATATTGATGATTTAAATCCATATTACAACAAGGACGGTTTCAGTCAAACTTTATAAATGGAAATTTTACGTTGAAAGGGGTTAGGAGTATGAGAGAATAGAATCAAAACACGAAGATCGCAAGAGCCGCCGAGGACAGGAGAGAAGCAAGAAAGTGAAATGAGGTGGAATTGAACTTGCCTTCGAGTTCCTGTCAACAGAAGATTTTCTCAAGTTCCGGGGATGAGGTTCTACCCCCACCCCTGGATACGACAGTGCTTTAATTTTTCACCACCGGTTATATCGTTAGCGAAGCAACAGATGTTTTACTTTTTTGCAATCGATAGTAAATGATTACCCCAAATCCGGTATCACAACTGATAATTTTGATATGGCTTGGATCAAGGGACTCTAGATGGCTGAGTGGGAGAATGGATATATATATATATATATATATATATATATATATATATATATATATATATATATATATATATATATATATACAATGAATCTAATAGACAATATGGAAACATGAAATTTTGAAAACTGGATTGAATCAAAATAGACGGCGAGTATCTGAGTAATCTCACATATACAGACGACATCGCCTTTTTCGTAGAGAACCTACACGACCTCCAACTAATGCGAGATGAACTAAGCGAAGAAAGAAAATTATTTGGCCTACACATGAACTTCAGTAAAACGAAAGTCATGTACAAAAATCACATTGAGAATCCGAACATAACTGTCAAAATCGAAGATGCAAAACTGGGGAAAGTAGACCACGACATCTACCTAGGACAACGAATCTCTATGAAACCCACAAAAGAAGAAGAATTACCCTCGGGTGGAAAGCCATCGGCAGAGCAAGCTCAACCTTCAACAACCAGATGATTCTAATAATCCTAAAAAGAAGAGTATACAACCAATGCATTTTCCCGATAATCCCCTATGGAGTTGAAACATGGAACATAATCAAGAGACAGACCGGCAAACTGAGAAGCATGCAACGCGTGCATGACATAATCATGCTCAACCTTACAGTGAGAGATCATAAGACAGCACTGTATACCAGGAAGAGAATGGTAGTCCGAGACATCATAGAATCGATTAAAAAACTTAAATGGCAATGGGTAGGCCATGTTGCAAGAATGGCAGATAACTGATGGACATAAAAACTTACAACAAGAATCCCTAGAGATAACATGCGAAACCAAGGCAGACAGAATACAAGTTTGGGAGATAACTTGACAAATTTAGAAAATACTGGCCCCGCAACGTCCATGATAAAAAATTGTGGCAGATCCTGGGGACGGACGTTAAATGACTGATGATGAAGATGATAAAATGTTTCGAGAGCAAGTTTGGTCTCGTTGTCAAACATCAATTGGGAAAATGATTTTTTTTTTTTTTGCGAATAACAAGGTTAGAACCACACACGCACACACATACACGCATATATATATATATATATATATATATATATATATATATATATATATATATATATATATATATATATATATATATGCATTATTTATAAGTGGGAAGATTTTTCAGACAATTTGTAATCTGATAATTTGACAATTTGGAAAAAACGTTCCTTAACAACGTTGGATCTCGTACATTTTTTTTTTTTAATCATTTAAATCCGATCTGACGATGTTACTGATGCGAAATGCATAATTAGAAGAATTTTTCCTGATTTTCGAATTGATGATGATGATATATATATATATATATATATATATATATATATATATATATATTTATATATATATATATATATATATATATATATAGTGAGGGGGAGGGAGAGAGGGAGAGAGAGGAGGAGAAAGAGAATTTTTTTATTTAGTTCTACCACGAGAAGAAGGTAGTTCCTTTTGATCTTTTCCATCTTTTTTTTTTTTTTCGAATTCAAAAAACGAAATAAACCGTGTCAGAAACTAGGTGTTTACTGGATTATCATCATCCATTAATTGATTTTCTTGTACTTGCCCGGGTTCGATGTGGATCAAGGATTCCATGGAGGGGTTAGTGGTCTCTAAAAACTTTAGGGCTCATGGCTTAAGTAATCAAGTGTGAATGTATCAGTCAAAATAAATGGTAACAAATCGGCAGTTTTTCTGGAACAGGGAAAGACATTAACATTCAAAGAAAGATATATCATTTCGTCAAAGTTTTCATGAGTCATGGGGGTTGACTAGTGTCAGACTGGGCACCAGGCTGATCACTTTTTCCTTGCCCCACGCTGACAGTGGGCGTGGAACTGACTTTAGGAGGGTGGCAAGAGCAGAAACCAAGTTATAACAAATCACCAGAATTCGAGTTCTCACTGACAAGCAGCTTCCTCAAAGTTGCTTTGCCATTCGACAGAGAAGCCCCCAAATCACTCCACCTGCTTTATCCTATCAATTGCTGAAGCTTGCAAATGTAATAGTTATCCATTGCAAGATAAAAGCCCTAATCAATTGCAAATAATCCTTCATAAGATAAAAACCCCGACTTACAGGTGGAACTAAGTTGCCATTAGTCATAATGAAATGGAAATTTCATTGAGTTTCTTTCCGTCAGCCACAGAACTTCGATGACTGAAATTCTATTGATTCGCAGTTAATAGTTTGATACGCCAGCTTGACGTTCGAATTTTTAGTTAATATATGTGTACGTGTAGTGATGGTTCACACGCTTATAATGCTGACCATTACTACTGTAATGAGTTCGATACTCACTAAGTGACCCAATACTTTGGCTTCGAGTCAAACCGAGCTGTATATACACTAATCTAACTGAAGAAGAGTATACTTGATGTATTTGAAAACTTCTGGAGATACTGCGTTAATACATATACCTCTTCCAACTTTGTGGGCCGTGGCAAATTCCACTTGACTGAGATATTTTATCATGAGCAGAAGAAAGATGGACAATCTATTTTCTAGATTTCTTAAAAGTGGACACCACAGAATAAGACAAATAAATGAAGATTAATTAGAATGGGAGTTGCAAAGATGATATTAAACACTGAAACATTGGATAATCTTGCTAACATACGTGATTATCAGAAGTGATCCTCCCCATGGCTTCTGGCTAGTACACACCCACCTACCGTTCTGTTTTATCTACAAGGCCAAGAGGTTGTTTTTTTTAAATTATTGACGACTGAGATATATTACAGGTTAGATCAGAAGATGTAGGTACAATGGTGGAGCAGTGCACTGGTAGAACGTAAAGTTGAAGGTTCCATCCCGATGGCAAAAGATTTTCGAGAAGAAAGGTTTCTGGCGCCCTGGGCAAGGTGAGGTTCTGTGTCTGTTGAATTATTTATTCATATATTACCATCACAAAATAGATATACAGGAACGTAGTATACTAAACTGATTAATCAATGATTTAAATTACAACGTATATTTTGAAAGATTATGTCGCCCGTAATAAGAATTTCTGATGCCAATTGTTTCTCACTAGTTTCACGACAACAGAAAATATGTAACCATTAGATATTCCCTAAAAATCTGCCTTCAAATCAGAGATTTTTTTTCTTATTTTAACTTTTATTTGTATTTGGAAAGTCCTACTGGCCCAGACACGTGGCCTTAACACTTGTCGCCCTTGGCGACTTACGTATTGACAGCAGTGGAGCACAACAAAGAACTTTTTCTTTTTGGTCTCTTTCTCTGGATGTGAAAAGCAAAATAACTATATCAAACAGAACAATTAAATGATTACAGCAACACTTGTAAAATAAGTTATACTATTTTTAGTAATGCTTACACTACAGTTTGTTCCATAATTTTCAATTCGGTTCCTTTCTTTCATCTTAAAAATTATGCTACAAGCTGTACAACATGCAATGCTGAAAAATGGAACAACTTATTTTACAAGCGTTGCTATTAACAAAAAAATTATTAACTTTTAAATCGGTACTGTTTTTGGCTATACACGACTGGATAAGAGAAAGGAAAAGGGTCTCTCTTTCCTAACAGATATGCAGTGAATTCTTATTATTTTAAGTGACCAAAATGGCCAGTATATTAAAAGTGAACGCTTTAATGATTTGAAGTAGCGTTTCTCTCCCTTTTGTAAAAATCACTGCGCTGGGTAATAGTGCCCAAAGACGTCAATTTTCTGGACCCTAAAACTGTAACTCTCTAGATATGAAAATAACTGCCCCCTCTGTCTGTCTGTCTGACTCTCTCTCTCTCTCTCTCTCTCTCTCTCTCTCTCTCTCTCTCTCTCTCTCTCTCTCTCTAGCATTCTTTTTCACTCTGAGTCTGCTGGTTCCCTAATATTCTTACAATGCCTCCTTGAACCAAAATGTAAGTACATTGTTTTATTTTACTTTGAACACACTCTTTTATGTAACGTTAAATCAAAATTTACAAAAAACAAGACAATTCAATGAAATATATATTTCATGTCTGCTGTGAAATGAACAAATAATTAATTCTGTTTAACGTAAAAAAATATTTACTTTCTGTTTCTATGACCATAATCGAAATCCAGTCAACCCCTAACCTTTTTCAACTGAGTACGTGGTCAATCCTTTTCAACACACCGATGTACATTTCATCCATTCCATAGATATTACATATTACACACGAAAAGGACCGTAGTATGGATCTTCCAGAACGTTGTGTTAACATCAAAGATGGATGAAAAATAAATTTGCCTGAACAAAAGTTTGTATGTTGATGACTCTTCTCAAAACTGATGGCAATATTATACGCAAAATGCATTGATAATGAATGTGTTAGAAGAGATATTACTGTATTTTCTTCTTTCTTTTTTTTCTTTTCTGGGTCAATTGAATGGGACAGATCTTCGCATACACACATTAACGAAGTCGAAAATTTGATACGGGAATTCGGGAAAATGACTAGGAAAAAAAATTGAAAAAAAATTACTAAGCATTTTTGATAAAAGATAATTTTCCGAGATTGTATTTTCCGAATTTTTGATATTACTCTAATCAATAGTTTCTTCAAAAAAAGAAATTAGTTTGAAATTATTCAAATAGTTTTCCGGACAATTTTTTTTCTAATCATTTTTGTTATTCCTACAATATTTCTGACGATCCATTCTATGACCTTCTCCAGGTGTAAAAAAAAGATATATGTATTCGGTACCGTTTTTTTTTTTTTTCACTTAGCACCACCAGCAAAAATGGTTGCCGTCTTTTCATATGGATAGAACACCAGAATGTATCGGCCAAAACGCTGTGGAAACAAAAAGAATCTGTTCAATAATCCTAAAACCTTTCTGAGTGTTAATGAATCTTCACAAAACAATAGATAGTGCATTTTTCACGTTTTGTCTCAGATGAATCAAATAAAATTTTCAAAAATGTTTTAAGATATCACTTTTGAAGAATGAAATATACACAAATGCTCAAGGATGAAATATTGAAATAAAAGTTTATCTCTATAATTTTGAGAAGGCTCATTTTTTTCGAATAATAGAGATAATTCTATTTGCTAATTTTGTTGTTTCCTCAACGTTTCAGTTGATCCATTCTCCGGCCATCGTCAGGTGTGGAAACAGCAAAAATTACAAAAATATTGAGTTCTATTGCACGCACAACTCTTTGAATGAAAAAGAAGTTTGTCACAAAGAGCAATTTGGAAATTTTTATGATTGCAAAACCTAATTTTAAAAGTAATATATTGTATCATCGAAAAGTTTAAGAAAAGATAGTGGTGAGTGTTCGGAATTGTAAAGACTTACTTTTAGTGTAATATTTTGGTTGAAGAGTCAAAAAAGACGTCAATCTATGAATGATCTTCAAGGCTGATGAAGAAGGAGAAAGCCTTTATGATAGCAGACGACAATTGCCAATGACGTCACCAAATAATATTTCTAGTCAGATTAATAAAGTTAACCATTTTTTATTTTTGTATCAAAACGGATCAATGAAATGTATAATTTTATATTCATTAAATTTCATTTCCATTTCTCATTGAATAGCTTTTTTTTCTATTTAGTTCACGTTACACAGTGAGTCAAATACAGTATAGTTAAACCATTTACAAAAACCATATCCATGAACCTCTGATTGTTTTTCATTGTTTTCATCTATTTATTCCTTTTTTTTTTTTTTTGTCGTTGATTTCTTCTGACAGCAAAGTTGGAAAAAGTATATGTATGTACTTGTATCTGTCTGTCTGTCTCTCTATGAACGATATAGATATAGTAACTAAAGAGATTCCTGGGTCTTCCTCATTATTTAATCAATTATTCTTTTGTCCACCGCCCACCCTTCCACGAAATCTCATTGAAATTCATTGAGAACTTTCGGAAATATTTCGTTGGCAGAAGTAAAAAACAAAAATTGTTCAAAGCAGTAATCAAGTCCAGAAGGTCATAAAAAATTGTTTTGGTTAAGATTCGTTCTATAAGCAAAATCCTAAAACTGTATTAACTTTTTTTTTATCTATTTGTAAAGGGGATTCTATATTTATGATATAACTATGATGTTGAACTGAATTCCTTTCTGTCCATCGTGTGTCTGTCTGTCGTACAAAACTATGGCTTTGAAGTATTTCGGTTTTTTTCTCTCTATAGAAAACCGACACCATTCCAGAGTAACGGAGGATTTATTGATTGAAAGCACAAAAGCACAAAAAAATTGTACGGTATTTCAGCTTCCACTGGTGAAAAAAATCTTAACCTTTGTTTTGGCAACAGAAAAGAAAAAGAACTAATCTGAATTGTAATTAAATGCTATTTGCTATCATTTGTGATACGTTCAACAATAAAGCAAAGAGAGAAAAGTCTAAATCTTTGCAGCTGAACTTCATGAATGTTTAATGCCAAAAAAGCCACTGCCCATTCTTATCATACGACCAGGGTGGTGCAAGAATCAAGCAACGGCACATCTGAGCAGCGGAATACGATAGAGTTATATACTTACATATCTAGCCTGAAAAGACAGACAGTCCCACACCTACAGGATGTCTTTATCAAAGAGAAAGAGAAATCTGTACAACGAGACGATGATGTTCATCACAGTTGTAGAACAAATGCCATTGTGTATAATGATCTAAACAATGAGATTCAAAACGTTCAAGTCAGAACGAATCACAGACAATCGGCAGACGTCGGTGTCCGGTGCCAATTTTCCATGGGGGGATGCAAATGCCCAGTTTGCCCTCCGCCCCGACCCAACGAACGCCCATGTCAGTAGACACTTGTTTTTTTCAAACCTGCCAAGATTGATCCATTATTTATTATTCATGAATCTCTCTTCTTTTATCAAATCTTCTCTATGTTATTTTTTTAAAGATAGCATTGTGGATAGGTTTGGGCAGGCCATTGCAAAGCTGGTAATAGGCCCAGGTCACGTGGGAAGTGTAGGCCCCATTTCAAACAGTTCATTAAAAAGTATTTGTTAATATTGCTAAATATATATGATTAATGGTTATCATGAAGAATGCTCAAATAATGGAATCCCATACGAAAATTCCCCAGTGCCATAAGTGCGCAAAGGAAGAAAGCCCACTGTCATAAATGCGGAGAAGATAAAAGCCCATGCTGAAAGAAACCCACATGGAAAGAGCTTGTATAGAAAAAAACTCATTGAAAAAGCACACACAGAAAAAAAGCCCAATTGGAAAAAAAAGGTCCACCCGGAAAAAAGTTAATACCGAAAAAGCTCACATAGAAAAAAAAACTATCTTCAATAAAAGTCACTTGATACACGACTACTGGTAAATAGACTCTTTACCGTTTGATGAGGTGTCCTGACTAGCGTATTTAATGTTTTCTTTTATTCCTCAGTAAGAGAGTTTGCAGGTGTACTGCAAATCCTTATGTCGCCAAAACCTCGCTTGCAAAGCTATGAAATCTATTTCTCAGCCGGTTTCACATATTTTACACATATGCTATGAACAAATTGAATTAATCATATCCAACATCCCGGAACATCAGATCTCGTTAAACTCAACACTTTCCGATAAATAAAGCACAGTTTAATTCAATAGTAAGGATTTCAAAATACTTCGGTACTTATAAAGTGAACATAGACGCCAGAAAGCACCTGAAATATAATGTTTTTATGCACACAAAAAACATGGAAGCAATGTAGGTAAAATATATCGAAATTGGAAATGTATACAAAGATTCCAAAAAGTATTTTTTCAATTAAAAGACATAATTAGATAAAATATTCGTCAGAAATTAACGCTAATGAAATTAAGTGTCTGTCTTTTCTTCCTCAACAGATTGCGCTCCATGAATTCGTCCATTTTTAGGATTTTGAACTGAGATGAGTTCATGGTGCACCAACTAATGAAAAACAAAAATACAAACGTTTATTGTGTTAATTTTTGATGATTATTTTGTTTACCTTTAATTAAAAGCTGATTTTGGTGAGGGATTTCATCATGGTAAGGGATTTTCTTAAATGGAACCGTCCTTCGAACACGATTTATTTTCCTTCGATCGCATATCGTTAGTAGTGGTTGAACATTTTTGCCCAAATATCTACGTAAAAAAGAGTGATTTTGTAAACAAAGCTTTTGGTTTCCGAAACATCAATCTGAATATATGTGGGCCTTATCTAAACGCAACAAAAACTTCTTTCCACGTATTTTTTTTTCAGGGGAATTTTTGTATAGGCTTCTTTCATGTGAGCTTTTTTCTGATCACTGATTTCTGTAAGGGTATTTATTTATATAATGTAATGTACATGCAAGTAACAGAACAGAATGAAGAAAATAATACAATTTATTTAAAACAACTTAATGTCATGCAATTCTATTCAAAATGTATATGATACACAATATGACAATACTGTGATGAGAAGCATAATCCAGTGGTGGCACTAGGTCCAATTGCGTCCTACTGCAATTTTTTAAAAGATTTTTGTACGTTTTAGATTTTTCAAGGTTTCTCCGCTATATTGCCCCTGGAGTGCTCCATTACCCTCTTGCAGTTGCAGGGTCACACATGCCATTTCTGAGAAAATGCAAAAGTACATTCACACTTATTTTGTATTTGGAATCTATCTATTATCATCATCATTAGTCTTTTAACGTCTGTCGTTGGACATTGACCTTCCCCAAGATTCGCCACAATTCCCTATCATGGGCATCGCGGAGCCAGTATTTCCTGAATTTGTCAAGTTCATCTCTCCATCTTGTGTTCTGTCGGCCTCGTTTTTACATGTGATCTCTGGGGATCCATGTTGTGAGACGTGATGTCCATCGGTTGTCTTTCATTCTTGCAACATGGCCTGCCCATTGCCATTTGAGTTTTTTAATAGTTCCTATGATCTCATGAACACCTATTTTCTTCCTTATATACAGTGCTGTCTTGTGATCTCTCAATGTGAGGTTGAGCATGATTCTCTCATGCACGCGTTGCATACTTCTCAGTTTGCAGGCTTGTCTATACTAATCTTTTATAAATCTCCTTTGGAATATTTATACATTGTGCTTGAGAGTCGTCCTTCAACTATCTTTGCAATATCAAAATTTTTCACCAAAGGTTCCTCTTTTGCCTGCACCAGAGATAATGTGCTCCTTCAAAATTGTAGGCTTCTCTTAAGTGGCCCATTTAGTCACCTCTGTTCTGGCCTGACTGTGTGGAGACTTCAGAGTTAGAATTCAGGACAAGAGTCAGCACCATGGTTCAACTTCTGATTCTACTGATGGGGTGAGGATATAGATTATGTCATCATCATTTAAAGAAGAAGAAGAAGAGAAATGGAGGATGAATTGCTGTGAAAAAAAAAAAAAAAGGATTGAATACAATAGTCCTCCTTAATAATGCGGACATTGGGGTCCAAAAAAGACAACTGTTATAACTGAACAGCATATAATTTGAACTCTATTACAAATTCATCTGTGAATGATGGTGTTGTTTTCATAATAAAATCAAAGGAATTATATGCAAAGCACCATGTAATTATATGTCGACTGATTGCCAATTGGAGATTACTGTATATTTTGGCAGATAAGACAATACTAGAAGCATCTAAAAGCACCTTGTTTGGGTTTCAGATTGAAATTAAAAGAAAAAAACCCAAAATAATGGATAATTCATGAGACATTTTTATTTCCCTTCATTCTTGCACCATTTTGAGGATTTTTCCTGAAATTTTCTGGATTTTCCGTCAAACTTATGTTTTACTTACAGAATTGTCTGATTGGGCTATAAGGGGAGGCAATCCAAATCTTATCTCCCAAACTTACACAACACAGGCATTGGAATAGCATTGAATTTAGAATTTGAGCGAGGCTTTGAGGTTGGTATTGAACTGCTGCTTCCAGACTTGCTTGATTTCCAAATATGAAAATATTCCAATGTTGAATAAGTCTTAGAGATAAAGTTTAGATTATTTCCCTTTGTAGCCCAGTCTGGCACCCCTGACCTCTTATCTTTCAAGATGAAGCTTGGATGAGAAAATGGCTCCACAACACCTGATTAAATGTTTAACATTATCAATTCCATCTTTAATTATGTTTTGCGTCATGTTGTGCTTGTGCTCAATGCGTAAAGTAGGATGTGACGGGGGATCTAATGTCAGCCGTGTTGGTGATGCTCATTTCCAGGAATTCACTTAAAAAAAACAAAAACTCCAATTTTAAAACAAAGGATAGCCTAGTTTTTCGATAATCATGTTAATGGATAAAAAAGACTGTGCCAAATGCAGCGAAGCATGTCTTGGAGGTAATTGACACTTGGGTCATTTCACAGTGGCTTTCATCTCCTGACAGTGAGGAATTGGTTTCAGAAATCAAAGTCTGCTGAATTCTTCTTGGGAATTGGTGCACTTGGGCTTGTGCCAAAAACACTGGAGTCAAGATTGGAAGAGTTGGAAATTAGAGGAAAGGATGAGACTCTGCAGTTCAGGGCCCCTGGGAGGAGAATGCAGCTGATGCATTGCACTGCACCAAGAGGTTCAAGAGGGACAGAGAGTTTTTTAGGGGATAGAGCTGAGTATTGAGACACCAAAGTCAATACGATCGATATATTCATTAAAAAATAGGTTGGGGGTGGGAATTTCTCTGTTAATATATTTTCTTTCTTAGGTGATCTAAATTTTGAGTAAGTTAATCATGAACTTACTCACACTTGCATTTTTTGTAACACGAGCTTGTGAGCTATTCTAGTATTTTGGAATATATAAATATATATATATATATATTTATATATATATATATATTCTTTCACCACACTCTGGAAATGGGGCTCTGCCAAAAAGTAACGCAAGACAAAAATATGAAAGATTAAAAAATCATAATTTCTTTCACATGAATATGTTTTTCCACATTTATTTGAAGATTTGATTGTTCTCAAATTCAAAGCTGCGAAGATGTAAATAAATGATTACATCTGATAAATTTCATCTGAGGTTTCAACAGAAAGTTAATGAAATTCATTTCAGTGGATGAGTCTATGGTTTCAAATAGCGGATAGGAGATATCTTTCAGCAAAATTGTTACCTCAAAGTGGAAAAGTTCATTGTCACAGACAGAAAAAACAGAGAAAATCCCACTAAAATAGCATTAAGCTAAGGATATAAAAATTGGAACGATTCACATTCATTCTTATGAATTTACTTTCGTTTTTATGATATAAAATAAATTATTATAAACAACTTCACATTATGAAAAATTCATATGAAATCAATATGAATTTTAAATTCATTTTTAATAAATAGTGTAAGACTGACAGATTTTGTTAACAATAACTATTTGATATAATTATCCATGATTATAATGAATGGCTTCCTGTGTGTGTGTGTGTGTATATATATATATATATATATATATATATATATATATATATATACATATATATATATAATACATCATATATGCATATAATAAGCTAAAATATAGACATAACAAAATGATACATTAAATCATAATGGCTAAGAATTAGAAAGACTTTAAGTAGAAACATCATTCAAAAAATATAAATATACTGATTTATAAAGCATGATAAACAAAATTATACCCACAAAAAGTGTACACCAAAAACATACATCAAGAAAGAATTATATGATAAAATGAATTATATAAGGAATACATACTTTTTGGTTGGATTACATGGTTTATGAATTTTCTTTGACTTTATTATGACCATGACTATATATATAACAAATATATATGTATATATGTATATATGTATATATATATATATATATATATATATATATATATTTAAAAATGCATATACTTATGTATGTTATATTATATAAGTATATCTGAATATATATTTGTATATGTGTATATATATATATATATATATATACATACATATATATGAATATGTGTATGTGGGGGGTGTCGATGTGTATCTTCTAAAGAATACTCATTCAAAAATATTAAGTTCTTTTCTTCAAAAACTTCCATTGAACCTTTTAGTCGAGATTTATGTTTCCAATCTCAGAATCTTCCTTTATCAATAAAAATAGACATAATATAAAAGAGTGTACATATATGTATATTCAGATATACAGACATGTACATATATGTGTGTATATATATATATATATACATATATATATATATATATATATATATATATGTATATATATATATATATATATATATATATACATATATATATATATGTATATTAATGTCTAAGTGTCGATATATTGCCTGTACTTACTTACAAAATTCATCTATTACTTTCATATTACTTAAGTTTTCCGAATAAAATCGTTTGCAAAGATTGGATCACCTTTGAAAGACTAATTGTACCAGCAAAATTTGAACCATAAACTGATAAAAGACTGAACTGAAGTAGAATAATTTAGTTTTCTGTGCCTAGCTTTTGTCCTTTTTTTCTCATAGAAGAAAGAAATCCTAGAAAAAGTTTTATCTTTTATGGTTTTGTACTAAATTTGCCCAAAGTAATCCAATATTTCTGAAGCATCTTATTTTGAGAATCTTAAGTAACATAGAGAGCGTATCATCATCATCATCAGCAGCAGCAGCAGCCGCCGCACTTTGTCCTCTACAGGACAAAGGCCATTCCCATATCGACCGTGACAATGCTGACCTCTGCAATGTCTTAATGGCAATCCTTCCTATCTCATCTCTTCATCTTATGTTTGGTCTTTTCCTACTGCATTTGTTATTTTCGGAGCACCAATCTGTTGACTTTTTGTACCAATTGTTATCCTTTGTTTTTGCAATGTGTCCAGCCCAAGTCGATTTTTTCTCTCCTTATTATTTCTTTGATATCTTTTACTCAAGTCTGTTCTTCTATCTCTGTTGATCTTCTTCTCTCTCTCTTAGAATTATTCCTACCATAGCTCCTTCCATCACTCTCTGTGTTATTTTCAGTTTGTTTTCAAATATTTTAGTGAGTTTTCAATTTTCTAATTCCTCGTAATATGAATGTGTAATAGATTATAGGGGTAGGAAGCTATTTGACCCCCCCCCATGAAGAAGTGCCCCCAAGAATTTTATGAACACTAGTTCACCTACTACATTTCTGTTGATGAATCTCACTAAATGTTAGAGAGAGAGTTACTCAAGAAGACAAGTCCTCCCGAGCCCCCATATCTCTAGCTACGTCACTAAATACATCATATATTCACTTGAATATCACTAAATGGTATTTCTGCCGTGAAGTCAAAAAGATAAAAAATCTGTTTAATTTTCGAACTGTAACACAACAAAAACGTTTTTTACCTTTTGCCAAAAGTAGTTCACAAGAGAAGAAGGAGCTAAATCTCTGACAGTCTCAACTGCTAATTAAACAGTTCATTAACAACAAGCTCGATGAGCCATTGTGCTGAGAAATTAATACTGAAATTCTGTTTTTGTCTGTTTCAAGTTTATCATATCATCTCACGGACAATTCCCGTGGCACAATTCTCCTTTTTATTCTCAGCTTCTAAAGAAAACTTATCAAGATTACTAGTGAATACCCGTTGTTTTGTTAATGGTATACCTGAAGCTGTGTTCTGTGTCAGTGTGTTTACACAGGATTTGGAAGATTACTTTCTTGCTTATCTTTTATTGAATACAGAGTTCTTCTTCTGCAAAGATCCTCATGCTTCACCACCTGCCCTTTGGCGTACCCTAAACCTACCTCTCTATCCTTCTCCCTGTTTCCTTCATGGTTTTTGTGTTGCAATTCTATTATTAGAAACTTGCAAAAAAAAATACAAAATCAAGTGTGACAGATGGAAATATGGACAGATTGACATGTTGTAAATAATAATATAGATTAGAGAAACAGTGGAGAAAGTGAAGACAGAGATTTCATACACACACACGTATTACACGCACACATATCCGATACATATAAACCTCAACAGAGACAAAACATATTTTTTCATTTATACATGTTTGAAGATCATGCTCCAAAATTTTTTCTAAAGAGAATTTATAAATAAAACCCCAAATAATCCCAATAAATCATAAACTAACCTTAAAATCGAGAATTTATTATTTTGTTCTTCAGCTAATATACATAAGATGTCTTCCATTTTATTCTCTATAATCTTTTTGTTTATTGGTTGTGTAGTAAATTTCTTTTATTCATTCTTTTACTTTACTCTTTTGTCAATATTAGTGCTAAAAAGTCAAGAATCACATGTAAGTGAAAAATGCTGGATCACATATTACTTTCTTATTTTTGATGTTTGAAATTTCTTTCCTTTTTCATATATTTTTTTGTATTAAGAAATGGATATACATGATCCGACAGAATGATTATAAACTGCATTATATTATGTAGAAACTTATTTGAAATAATTTCCCCTCATTATTCGGTTAATCACCCTAAACAACGTAAATAGAATGAACAATTAATGAAAATGGGGCTACTGCAGAAATTGAACCTGCCTTATTAGTGAGAAGATTTTTTCCAGCCTGCACAAATTCCTGGATCCTGCACACACACCCACACCCTCATACACTATTCTTGATCCCCTGGTCGCAGAAGAACAAGAGTAAGATTTTCATACATTCACTCATAATCTACTCATATTTACATGATATAAGATGTTGCCCTTTGATGTTGAAGGTTTAAAGAGAAGATACCTCAAATACAAAGGATTTTCCTTATCAGTCAGAAAAGCCATCCAATTTCATGCTTCACTTAAAGACAAAAGGTAAAAATATCAACCTCTGTCCTGTAATAATTGATACATTTGCACATGCATTTAATACACTGAATGTATCAACTATTATGGGACAACTTTTTAGTATTACCTCTGTCCCATAATAGTCGACACATTTGCAAATGCATTTCATACACTAAATGTATCAACTTTTATGGGAAAAGTATTCAATACTACTTCTGTCCCATAACAGTTGTTACATTTTGAAACAAGTATTATGAGACAGAGGTTGTATTCATTTCCCAAGCTTTGTAAAATGAATAGCTGAAGAGTGAATAGAGAAAAATGATAAAAGAAAAATACTTGAATGTACTTCAAATAGATTTTTTATTGGTAGCATATGATTGTGTCATCAGTAAAATGAGAGTGGGATTAAAATAATTCAAGGATTTGCAGTTAAATTTGATATGAACGGTATAAGAATTAGAATTACTTTTGAAAATGTTGATGTGATCGGATGTGACAATCTTTTCACTTGTTCTCAAGTGTTTGTTACTCTTGCCAGGAAGGAATTTTGTCTTAAAACATTGGAAGTCTGAATTTTTTGTTTATGGCTATCTCCTCTGGTTCTGCCAAAGTCAACCTTTTCTCATCAGGGAATTTTAAGCAATGAACCTCCATATCCCATGTATGTATGTTGCTTCAGATTCTTTAGACTTTCAATAGATCATCACGTTTTCTTCTTTATTCTAGAGTCTTTCGATTTAGTTGTTTAAATCTTTCAGTACAGGATAGATCTCCCAGCCTCAGAATGGACTTAGTGGCTCTCCTCTGTACTCTCTCAATGGCATCCAATTTGTTCTTCAGGTAAGAAGACCATATGCAGAAAGCAAACTCCAGATGGGGACATACCAGAAACTTGTAAAGCAGTAAGAAGCTCTCCTCATCAATGAACTTAAATGGATGTTGTGTGTAGCCGAGTGTTTTATTTGTTGTATTCACTTTGTTTTGCATATGTTCAGTGGAGTGAGTTGTCTACATAGATGCCAACCTTGGGCAAGTTTATTCAACATAACAGCTGGTTCAGCACACTAAAAAAACCAAGAATGATATGGCAACCTCTGATATTTTCAAGTCATCTAAAAACTACACAATATATCTTAAATTTCATATGTTCTTGATGAACAAATCTTCTAAAATCTTTCTTTCAAGTTTCAATTTTAAGTTTTTCCTCTCTCTCATTTTTAATGGAATTTATTTAGATATTTTGTTTTCAAGTTCTGAATTAATTCTTAATTTTACCTCGTTTTTACCATTATCCTAATTTTCAGTTGCTTTTTATCACAACTTTGAATCAGACCGTAATCCAACAGCAATGAAACCTAACTCCTTATAAGCTCATATTACTTGCTGTTGATGTCTGCGATTGACACCTGGCATTCTTAAATAAATGTTGAAGAAGAAAAGAGGAAAGTATGATAATTATTCAACTATTAGATTAGTATCTTCAATTTTGTTGTTTCAATCATTTCAGCCAGTTTGCTCTCCATCCTTTCTCAGGTGTATGTTGCATCTGGTAATTCTCTTGGATTCAACCTTTCTTCTTTCTGATCATTAACCTCAACATAATTTTTAAGAATATTGATGAAAAAAGACAAATTATTTTTCCTGGAAACTGATTTTTCACTCTCTTTTCTTTTAAAGTACCGTTATGCATAAAACAACATTGAATAGATACGATAAATATTTTGATATCAGGAAAAAATCACTGACAGTTTCCTCTCTCCTTTTAGATACTTTTCTCTACTCCTTTTCATTACTTTCTTCATTTCTCCCTTTTATTCTTTGGTCCTTTTTTTTCTTTTTTTTCTGATTTTCCTTCTTTCTACTTCCTTCCTTCCTTTTTTCTTTCTTCCTTTCCTTTCTTTGTTTCTTTTACCCATGGTAGTGGAAGTACTGGAGACCACCTATAGTTAAAGTCAATGTTTATAACCTTTCATTTGTGCCTCTCTCACCAGAGACTTACTTTAAGGCTGTGCAAATAGTACAACTGCACAAGGTCCCCAGATTTTAGCCCCCACCCCACTATCCCCAAAAATATGTCTGGAAAAACATTTTTGTATTGTCTATGTTTTTCATTTTTCAATTTGTTTGAGGATTTATTATGTTACGTAAAGAGATAGATTATTGATCCACGAGGGACTTTACATTAAATTAAACATCACAATTTTATGGAAATTTCATTTTGGTTTTGATTTGTTGATAAATAATAGCTGAATATAAAAATAGATGGCCCGAAAGACACACAAAATTTGAGCTTGTTAAATGCTCATGAGAAGTACTATACATTATACAAGCATAAACTCTGTATGTTCTTGTCTATGATTGCATTCTTTCCACGTATGTATTGATCTATTTTAACACTATTTAACAAACTAATTGGCAACTCATCCAAACAACAATGTTAGTAAGTCTTTCCAGTCATCTCGATGATTGATTCTGAAAAAAAAAAAGATAGACGAAAAGAAATACTTGGTTTAATTCATTCAGTAATTCAATTCTTGAATTTTTTTTTTCTGAAATTTAGCATTGAGAATCACAAAATATGCCTAAATGCATTCCTTGTTGGACTGGTTGCAATGAAATTTGTTTTTTCAAAAAAAAGTTTGTTTTAAACTCTTAGAATCAAGCAATACGTGCAAAATTTATTTTTGTTCAAATACTTATCAGTAGTACTGTAGGATTTTCTGACATCATTGCAATGAATTCCAAAACCGAATTGCAGATAATGTGTTCCATATGTTGGTGTGTGCCTTGGCTGCAAAATTCACTATCAAAATAGGTCATAAATGAAAAGTGAACATTCAACTGTATCAAGCTTTGGATATGATAACAAAATGTGAATGACCCAGAGCCAATTTTCAATCGATAGAAAAGATAGTGGATTAAAGATAGGGGTCATTGGTGGCTCTGAGCAACTGAAAAAAAAATACTGTGTTTCACTTGATACTTGTGTAATATGTAGAGGCCAAACATTCAACAACAAGGAGAAGAAATTAGCTAGATTAGTTCAAATTCCAGCTGAGACAGTTTGTGTTTACACGCAGCTGCACTGTATAACAGGATTCATACTGAAATTTCTGGGAAAAAAAAACATGTGCTAACAACTCAAGGTTGACAACATGGCACACGACTGTATCGTGCAAGGATAACTCTGTGCATGTTAACTCAGTGCAAGTGCTAACAGAAGTGAACCATGGAATAAAAACAATTTATTGGGATACAGAAATCAAAATTAATTTTTGAGTTGAATTATTTCTGGAAATCTATTTACTTCAGTAATTCATTTTGATAACTTATGGCTTGCAGGAAGAATCTATGAAGTTAAAAAAATTTATTAAAAAAATTGAAATTACTTTTTAGTTTGCCATTCTACTTTTGATTACTGGGTAAGTTTATAAACAAACTTTTGTATGAGTATATGTGAACTGAAAAATGATTTTAATTTTTGTAATAAATAGCTGAAGTAGTTGGAAAGGAATAGTTAGTATTGGGTTGCCTTGCGTGAAGATGTCGGTGAACCATTGAAATTTTACATGCAAGACAATGAAAGGGTTAACATTTGGCTGTTAGTTTGCTCCAGATTTTGATCCGAACAAAATCAATCAATTGATTTGTTTTGAACAGATTCATTAACAATCTGCCAATGGCAAGATTAGTTTTTAAGAAAGGCTAATCAATCAATCAATCACTTAATTAGCTTTATGTAATAATCTATATCAGAAACTTACTTAGAGACTTACCAAGTATCCAGGTAGTCATTTAGCAAATATTATATACATATAACTTGAATCAATGTTTCAAGTTTATGTTTCTCCCACTATCAGAAATTAGATCATTCATATAAAAACTTTTCATAAGCTAAAATGGCATAAAGTGAAGAATGAATTACCATGAATCTATATGATATAAATTTTTAAGCATTCAATGATTCAAAAAATAGTAATCATGATATGTAAGGTTGAATTGTTGGAGGTTACGTTAGTAGGATGTACAGGGCACTGAGGAGTCAGAAAGAGAGGAAGAGGGTTTGTGCTATATCTGTAGCAGTTTGCTTCAAAATAAATGCTTAATGCTATTTTTCTCTTTTGGTTCTTTATAAAGTGAAAAAGTGGACTTTCCAAAGCAGGGTATATCTGAGTATCACTTGGTATCTACATAGATCTATACTTATATTCAAGCCTTTTACTTGTTTATCCATATCCTTCTCCACTAAAACTACAAGGCCTATGAACTAAATATTCTGCTTGGAAAATGAATAGAAATGCCTTCCCAGATAATACACAAACATTGGATGTCCACTGAGGTCACCAGAGGTCATTCTTTGACCAATCTTTAGTTATGAAATTTGAGAAGAGAGGATTTTTATTCCAGGTTTTTATCCATCATTCTTCTCGGGAATGGCACAAGCATTCCTTACTATAAAATTATCTTTTAACAAATTTTAGGCAGTTTCTTCTCATAATTACAAAAAACTTTGAGCAGTGTTAAGTTGTAAAAGAGACAGATATTGTCTAGTTCTATGAGCCCTTCCCTTTCTCTTTTGCAAGCATATGAGCCAATTAAATCAGGACATTGTTGGGACTTCAAAACATACTAATTATCTCTCAATTAGATTTGTGCTGCTTTCAATCAAAATTCTGTTACCTTTGGAGAAATGTCTTTTTTGGAAGAAAATTTCATTTTTGGGGTGCAGTTGGGGTTTTATTAACAATTTACCTATAATGAATGATGAGCTGGACCCTCACTTTCTGTAGTGTGACTATTTTGAAATCAGTCCTAGAAAATATAAAACTCTACCTGAACATAATTACAAATTAACTCACCCACACCCAAGAAAAAATATCAGCTTCACGACAGAAGTAAGCGAGGTACTTCAAAGCCATACTTTTGTATGACAGACAGTCAGGTAATAGACAGAAGGTAAAGGTACAGTTCTGATTTATTTTTATATTGTAAATAGACCTCACCCACCATCAAATCTACATTTCATTTCCAAAACTGATACTTTCACATAGATAAATCTCTATAAAAAAATCATTTGATTCTATGTGTTCTTAGATTCGAAGTTTCCTTCCCTGAGCAATACTGGATATCCAAGCCAGTAGATAGATGAAAGGATAGATATCAAGCTTAATCCAGTCTGGCACAAGTCCACAATAATTGGAGCAAGAGGAATATTCTAGCAAACATCTGGTTTGACTCTCAATAGTAACTGACCCATGACTAACATCTTTTAGCAGCATGCCACATTGGGGAAAATCAATTAAAAAATTAGGAAAAGGTGGATCGATGAATAAGTCACTAACTTACATTTTGTTGAACCATGATCAATAAAATGTCTAAATTTTTTAAAAACAAGCATGAACGCTGCTGGAACCTGGAAAAAGGGATCGATTTAGAATAAACTTATATTGCAAATTGAAGCCCCGCGCTAAAAACTTTTTTAATTGGGAAAATTTTCAAAAAGAAAAGCACCTCTAGCTTCATTGGGGTGGCCTGTATGCGTGATATATAGATAGCCAGCCAGCCAACCAATCAACCGGTCAGCCAATCAGCTAGATCAACTTTAAAACTAAAGAAACCTACGTTGATGTTGACAGTTTTGTTGACAGTTTTAATTGATGGTTTCTAGAGTAAGATTGCCATTTTTAGTGCTCAGATGGAGCAAGACTTATCGAAAACATCACAAGAAGGATAACATTGATTTAGTTGGCTGATCATAAAGTCACAGATTTCAAAATGTCTTTACAAATAATGATAAACTAGAAAGCACTCAGAGAGCACACACTCTGCCATTGACAGGAGAAGTAATTGTATATGGATCCAACCCAAAATTTAATCACTCCTTCCATAGTATATCATTCACCCTTCCACAAAATTTCATTGCAATTCATTTGGAACTTTGGGAGATATTGTGTGTACAGTTGTGGGTATATACACAAATGTATGAAAACAAAAACAGAAAGATATCTCTCAATCCAAAAAGAATTCCTGGATCCACCCCAGAGTTTAATCAATTCTTCCTTACCCCATTGCCCACTCTTCAGCAAAATACCATTGAAGTTCATTGAGTACGTTTGGAGATATTATGTGAATCAATTCATGGAAAGACAGACTCAACCTTAAACATATACCTCTTTGACTTAGTTGGTATGGCTAACAACATTCATAAGTCTATCTGCATTTGTAGTCAAGTATATTTGTAACAGTGAGATTGTGAAACTATTATGCAAACTCCCTGAATATTTCAGTGATTTCATAAAATCCCCAGATTCACAATCAGTGTAGTAGTGGTCAACAAGCTTATGATCCTAACCATCACAACTGTAATGAGTTCAATCCTCATTGGATGCCCCACTATTGTGGCCTTGTGTCAAACTAAGCTAAATCTAGTAAATATCAAGTATATTCTGCTACAGTATTTACAGTGTATATACTGCTTAGTTTTACCCAAGGCTACAGTAGTTGGGCATTTAGGGAGAATCAAACTCATTATTGTTGTAATGGTCAGCACCATAAGCTTGTTGACCATTGCAACCCATATATATATATATATACATATATATACTTGCTAAATACCCATCCCATGGATGGGTTATTTAGTTAGTATGAATATATATACATATGTGTGTATATGTGTGTGTCTGTATTTGTATGTGTGTTTGTTATGTTGATGTGGGGTAATCTGACAAAATGGTGGTGGTTGTTTGACAATTGGGAAGTGAGAAGATGAAATTCGTGGCCAGCCTTGATATAATAACACCTACTCAATGAACATCTCACAGATCCAAAATCAAACTAGCCCTACCGACTCACAAAATCATTTAGATATGCACACTCATAACAAATCAATGTTCTTCAGCATTAAGAAGAATTTCCACAAAACAAAAAAATTCTGCTAACCAATGAGACCCCCTTTAAGTGGGGTGGTAGTCTTTTTCTAGAACTTATGGAATCAGATCTCTTCACAAATATCATACCTGAAGCAGCCTCCTATTTTCGTTACATCACCACTCTGATATAGACAGTGTAGTAAGTAAACTAAAGCAGAACCATCAATCAAATTCAAACAAGAGAGAGAATCCAAAAACACACTACTTTTCCTTAACATCTTACTTCACAGAATTATAACATCAAGCTACTAACAAGAATGACCACACTACCCACCAGCTGAACCAACACCAACCTCAGCTCCAACCTGAGCAAACATAATATACATATTGCCACCAAGACCTCCACAACCACCATAGGAATCCTCACTACCTGAAGCTGGCATTTATGCATTACAATGCAAGGATTATGACAGGATCTATATCAGAGAGACATAGAAACTTCTTAAGAAATGAATATACAAGCACAAGAGAGCCCTTAAACTAGACGAAAAGATGAACGCCTTAGTCAAAACAACAGAAATACAGACAACTACAATTTCAACATTCAAAAAACACCCTCATCAAAAATATCCTCTGAAATAACCTTATATTTGAATCAATAACTCAAAGGTATGGATGTTTCCAAATAGAAAATCCTTCAAATGTATTCATTTTGAAACAAAATCATATGAAAAACACATTACAACATTAGCCAGCAAGGTATAGGTTAATACACATGAGAAACAGTGTGAATACACACTAATTCCCTGATCCCTTTAAAAAAAACCCTGACACACAGACACACACCAAATTTCACCTAATGGTCAACCAAACCGATTAAAACAACACACCCTACTTCACCCTTACCCATATATTTCAACACTTATACATAGAATTCCAGATACTTCCTCTTCTTCTCTTAATGCCCCTACAGTGACACAAATCCTCAGAACTGATCCTTCTCATTTCTCACTGACCCTCCTTCTTCTTACTGGTACTGATATAAACTCATCTCCCTTGTTCTCCCACTAAACAACCAGAATCTGCATTACAAAAATATTATTGTCCTCATTTGATTCCCCACACTCTAACATGTAAACAGTTCATTTTCTGCATGGATTCATGTGCTATGAAAAATTTGGTGGAACTGTTGAAATGCATAAAGCCTGTATGTGTGATAATAAGATTTTTGAGATGAAACACCTGTTTTTTCCATTAAATTATTTTCAGCTTCCAATTGTAAAATTACTACCACCAAATGTATATGTATATATTGTCGGAATTTGAGGGTCCAGTTTTACATTACAGTTTCATCATAGACAAAAAAAATACTTTTTTCATCAAAGCTTTTTGATTTAATTTCAATTTAGGAAAAAGTCTTCTTCACTTTTGACCCCTTAAAGATTGGATTTCCCTTCATCTAAAGAATTATATGCAAACATGTAAAAAAAGAAGATATGTATATGGGCTGAAAATAGGTCTCAATTTGATACTATAGTTACATAATACATAGAACCCCCTCTTTAAACCGTTTAAACCCCTCCCCCAGGTTCATTGAGTTGGCATTCCAAATTTGGTGGCGCTGCATCTTGGTATTTTTCATAGCATGACAGATAAGCACCAAACACACAAGCACACAAACACCTCTCAATTATATATTTGATATATATATATATATATATATATATATATATATATATATATATATATATATATATATGTATACATATGTGTATATATATATATATATATATATACATATATATATATATATATATATATATATGTATATGTATATATATATATATATATTTGTATGCCACCCACCACTCACATGTAGGCAGATACATGTGTTTATTTGGTGTGCCTTGAAGCTGAAATAGTTGCACATTTCTCATCAGTGGTTGGAATGAAAGCAGGATTGCAGCAAATGTATTCTGGTTGATTCAAATCTTGACCAGATCAGCTGATACACTGAAGAATTAGGGACAGTTAACAGATGATAACCACTGGAAACCCTGTACCAATGGAGGGGGAGCTGCAAAAAATTATAGTTCACCTACTGCATTTTTAATGATAAACCTCAATGGATATTGGCAAACCCCCTGCCCGGCCAATCTCTAGCCACACCTCTGGAAACAGGAACAATAGGCACTGAGAACAGATCTACAACTTTGGACAGAAAATGATCTAATCCAGAAATGGCAGGGGGCAAAACTATTTAAAACACACAACGCGGCACGTGTGTTTGTGTATCTTTATTTCACGGATGTTTTAGAGTTTAAACAGCTGTGTGTCATTCGAGACAGCGTTTACATTTTTCTGTTTTACTTCCAGAGAGCCCACGTGTGTATGGACATGTTTCTTGACTCATGTATATTTGTACATATGTATGTGAGAGTCAATGTGTACATATGTATATGTTTCTGTAAATGAGAATGTCTTTTTATCAGTGTGTGAACAGAGTTTCAAAAATAATGCAATCATCTTTTTTGACATCTTTCGCTTGACCAATTTCAAATCGAAAAAAACATTTTTCAAAGACACAGGTATTAAAAGATCATAAAAAGATGCTAATTACAAATACATCAAAACTCAACAAGAGATGATGGGAGTGACTTCCTTTCATCTGGATGCAAATTTGTATCTGTATCATTTCATAATTGTTTCAATGCAATGAAAAACGACATTGCTGACACAACACAAAGGAATGGATGCTCGATTGGGGCTAGCCATGATGCAGTCATTTTATCTACTAAATACTGTTGTTTGTGAGTGGTGCTACATGATAGATTTTGTGGCATAAAATTAACATGCATGTAAGTTCAACCCTCTTATCCTTCAAGTTCAGTCCTTCAATGAAACACTGTATATCTGTGTATGTATGAGTTACAATGTGTATGCATGTATGCCTTCAAACATCTGAATTTTGTATTGTTACTTATTTGTGTATGTATGTGAGTATAGGTTTATGTGTATGTGAGTATAAATGTGAACTGAGCATTTGTCAATATTTAGAATTTAATGATATCCATGCGTGAGTGAAGAAGTATTTAGAAGGGGCACTAAGCAAACACAAATTCAGACCATTATTTTTTAAATTTAAATTCTAAATTTAGATTTCCCTTTACAAACACAAGGGCAGTGATCATTCCAAAGGTGATGTTTGGAAGTGGCCGGACTTCATGGCGTGTGGAACAGCCTGCTATGAATGTGAAATTATTTTCTGTCTGAACAACAAAACTCCGGCTTCAAAGTATTTTGATTACTTCTCTTCAAAGAATTTAGATATTTTATTAGATATTCAATTTCTAAATTTATAAACTTCTAAAGAGCGTAAGTCGAGGGAAATGATTTGTTCATATATGATTTATCTGATATGAAAAATGATCAATGATTTTATATCCTTATTAGATTTCTCAAGATCAACAGATCCAAAAGTCTTAAAACTCTACACAGCACTGCCTTGTGTGCTGACAAATATTTATAATAGTATGATATTTTTTATTCTTTTTGAAACTTCTCCTCAAAAAAGGGTTTATGAGGAGGTTCTATTTATAATAAAAGCTCCTGCTAAATTAGTCCCTTTGTTTATGTCTAAGTGCACTTGTTTTTTGAAAACTAAAACTTTTATAGTGATCACAGACCAACAAAAGTTGAAAGCAGTAATTTATTTATTGATCACCCAAATTTCAAATTTTTCAGTTGATCACCCCCAACATGGCATGCTGTCAAGAGACATCGGTCACATGGCAGTTTCTATTGAGTGAGTGAACAGACCTGTAAGTGAATTGCTCCAGTAAAATGAAAGCAAATAAAAGAGGACAGAGAAAATAATGCAATCACCGTCTGTACCTCCCCATCAAGAACACTGAGAGGAGGATGCAGAAGGTGCTTTCTACTTTGACTTGGAGGAGAGACTTAAATTTCTTGAGTTGATACGATTTGTCCATTAATAAAATAGGTTGACTTTATCTTATAGGGTGCCATGTTAGAATGCATATAGCAGATAAAAACAGGATAGCTACAGGATGAGGGTGTTTGTGTTATGCATGGGATATACAGGTATAGTTTTGCATTGTCTTATAAAATTCCTCGTGGAGGCCCTGAAAATTTTTTTTATAAATCATGCATTTAGCCCTGATGTCTTAGAGGTAAACTCAAATTGAACAACTCCAACGCTTGAACTATTAACAAGGCATCATTCTATAGAAGGAGTGCAGTTCTTTATCTCTGTTGAATATGAGGATGTTCTTTAGAAGGCCAGCCCTAGGGCTCCTGGCACCTTGGGCAAGCTAAACTTTGGCACCCTTTAAAGTATAGTAATATCTTATGTGTTTCTTGTTATGAGAATTTCCTTTACCAACAGTTCCTCTTAGTTTCAGCACAATAGAAAGTATTTATTTGTAGGATTTTCCTAAAAAATCCCTCTTCACATGAGGGAATTTCCTCACATTGACAGTCTTTATTATATCTGATATATATATATTTTCACACTTTTCAATATGTATTTGGAGAGTCCTACGGACTCAGACTGGCACATGTTGCCAGTAACTTGAGCTGATCTAGAATGAGCCGTCATCTGTTGGAAGGAGTGTATTTCTTTATTGCTGCTAAATATGAGGATATTGTTTATATAAATAATGAACTTGAAGAGTCGAGGAAGCAATTGGACAGGTAGGGGCAATACAGGTGGGCAGTGTCAATGTAGCTGACTAATGACATTAGTAGAGGAGGAACTACTGACCTCCTGACCTTCATATGGCGTCAAAACTCTGCACATTTCACTTTGGATTATATTTGTATCCTAATATACCACTCAGACACAGAGACGAGTTTTTCACCCCCATTATGACTTATCTAAGTCCATGTCCAATTCATTATCTCGAGTATTTAACAGTTGAAGATGTTGTGTTAATTTGCGATATTTTCACTTGTAAAATGCGGTCAAGTAAATTTAGATTTTGGTGATGTAACGCTTAGTTTTTAATGATTTCATATGTATAATGAACCATGTTTTGTTTCTTGTTTGTTTCTCTCTGTAACAATCAACTCTCCCACTTGAAGGTAAGGATTGTTCTTATGTACCATTTGAATCAATGGAATCTTCCACGCATGAGTTTGGTCACTTTTTAATTGAGAAATAATGGTGAATGCCCAGTGAATAGATTCCCCTTTTTGGTCTCACGGATATAGTTCAAAGGAAAGTACAGCACAATACGTTTCTCCTCATTAATTCATTTTGGCCTTTTTAACGAACATGTTGGAGTGGCAGTCAAGTGAGATCTGGCTGCACTCAACCTTTGCTCACCACCACCACCACCACCACCATCATCATCATCATCATCATCATCATCATCATCATCATCAGTTGTTTAATGTCTATAATAAGACATAGACTCTCCCCAAGATCCATCAGTTCTCTCGCCCTTGGGTGTCATGCCGTCAATACCTTCTGAATTTGTTTAAATCATTATTCCATCTAATTTTATGCAAGCCATGATTTCACATATGATCTTGTGGGAATCCATGTGGTCAGTCATGGTATTTTTTCTAATGGTTTTTATCATATCTCTGGCCACTGTTCACTTTTGAATTATCAAAATCTACAATAATCAAAAGTTGCGTTGGAAAGGCAATCTTTGAATCCTGATCCAAGGCCTTGAAAATATTTTGGTGCTTTTGAACAGAAAATGTATTTTGAAAGTTTTGTTTCTAAAAGATGTCAACCTAGTCAAGCAGAAAGCTAAGTTTTGTTTTTTTATCTTCAAGTATAACCGACAGAAGTGTTTGGATACATTGTTATGAAAAAGAAAGCTAGGTTTCAAGTTTTTTGGTATGTACCAATTTACCCCTTCAAAACAATTAACTCAGTTTTAAAAGAAAAACAATCCAGTTAAGTGAGATTGTTTTTTTTTCTCTTATTGATTATTGATATCAATATTATAACCATTGGAGCAACATATTTCAACATTATTGCCTTTTAAGTATTTGAACTCTTGGGATCAAGTCACATTGAGCCATCCTCAGTCCAAGGTTTTGGCCCATTATTATAATCAATAATAATGGTATTATTGTTTAGCATTATTATTGATATCAATAGTATTGTTATCAATATCAATGGTATTATTGGTTATCATTATCATTAATATTAATGGTATTATTATTAATATTAATGGTATTATTACTTATCATTATTATTAATATTATGGTATTATTGCTAATTGAGCAGGAGTGTTTCCTGTACTAAGATGTCATCACTGACCAAAAATTTGCCGTTAAAAATGGCTTCAACGCGGCCCCAGGCCCTTCTATTAATGGAACATATTTGAGTCGAGGCTTATTTCTAAATGTCTATAATTATTAAAGTCTGTTATGCTGTAGCTCCTGTTATTGGTAATTGTTTTTAATTATATCTTGCGGACAACAACGTCTATAATCAGTTACGGAGGTGGATGACAAGCACAATTTTGATATAAATAAGCAAAAGACGTGTTACGTTGCCTGATGCTTGTCTTAACCACTGCTGATGCTTTTTTACAGGAAACTGAGACTCATTTTTTTTTAACTCGATGTGGCAACGTCAGTCTTTGAAAGTTGCTTCTGCTAATCAAAGGAGGCTCCTCAGATTCATTGCATCATCAGTGGTGTAGGACTAAAAAAAGAAGTGAGCTGCCTGCTCTTGTGGGGAGTGGGTCGATTTATATGCCCACCTTTTACATTTCAAAAATTTAACCAATTTCACAGACATTTTGAGGCCATATTGGATGAATATTTGGACAGATATTAGCCAATTTCTTTTATCGGTCAATTGTTCGAATAGATAATTTTAGTAGCATATACATTATGACAGAATGTCGTTCCCCTCCCCCAAAAGTAAGGGAATACACTACTGTTCAGAACACTGGATCTCTTCTCCATGAATTTGAAATTTATCTATTTCTATCATGACTTGAAGGAAAAAAAGCCGTTTTTAAAAGCAAGCTCTAGAAATTGGACATCTTCTCAAATAAGATGAACAATTTAATTTTGTTATCTTTGTGCCTAATTTCTTGCCATCAGGAAAAAAACTGCATATATTTCTTTTTTTCTCTGCCACCGAAATTGAAAGAGGTATATGTATTCACTCGTGTTTGTGTGTTTGTCCACACACTTGACATTGGGGGGGGATCATAATCCCCAATTGCACTAGCCCAAAGGCCGTAAAACAAAATGTTGATCGCCTAAATGATCAGCCTTCCAAACGGTTTAAAATCCCAAACACTTGAAACCCCTAAAAACAAAGATAGACAACCTGAAATGTTGAATAGTCCTTCCTTTGATACTGTATTTAATCAAATAACTCTGTAATTCAGGATCATAGACCAAACCCATGACATTTTGTGGGCCATGGGCAAAAGAAGAATTGATCAAAAGAAATGTTTTTCAATTGAGAGATAATTTTTCATATATTACAGCAGCTGTCAAAAATATGGAAAATCAAAACTCAGTTACCTTCCCCGCATCATCCTTTATTGACTATAAGGTTCGAACTTTCAAACCCTTTCACTCTAGGGGGAAAGAACTGATCCAAGGAGTTGATGCTTTTGTCCCCACCCCTATCTGACAGACACCCATGCATACAACAGTATGTACAACCACAGTCTTTGAGGTAGTCTTTATCAAATAAACTTTAATGCCGTGCCCTTAAGAGGAGAAAAAAGCTGAATGAACAACACCAGAACCTTTCTCCATCACAATCTTAGCATATCTACAGTATCACAAAGGCATGTTACCACTGCTATCACCGGCTATTTTTTCACCTTTACAAATAGCCAATTCCAAGATATCAAATTGGAGTTTCTATAGATTCTACTTAATAAGTTCTTAGAGTCAGATGTTTTATGGATTGGAATATAGAACCTAGGTGAAGTCCTCAACAAGTTCTTTAATGAAATATTATCCTTATGAATTATCCTGACAAGTATCCTCATCTTTTTTGTTTTGATCTCTGCATTTCCTTTGTTTTTGATTCAATGAATTTGATCTTTAACGTCACATTCAGTTAAAAAAATAGATTTATTGATGAATATGAATTCTAAGTGAATTATACAAATTTTGCAATGACTTTTCATTGACTAATTTGAAAATAAATGTATTTCAGAAAAATAAGTAGAAGAAATGTATTACAGAAGAATAAATTCACATAAAGCAAATAAGTTAGTTCCAAAAAAGAAAATATATTTGAGATTCAAATAAACAAATTGATTCATAACTCATCTGAATTGTTGGTACCCCTAACCCTAACTACTAGAACATTTATCAGCTACAGTTTCGAGATTATTCATTATTTTCATCAATACTTTTTTTTTTAGATAATAAATATTTTTCCTGCTTGTAATAAATCCCTGATCACCTCAAATATATGCTCTAGCCCAATTCTAACCTACCCAGAGGCATTTCCAAAGGAGGGAGGCAGGATGTTGGGTTTTAAGGGCACCCCCCCCCCACAAGCTTTTTAAATTGTAGTTCATCTACTACCTTTCTATTGACATTGTACAACTAAGAAATATGCTTGTACATACATGAATAGCGTAAAATAATATTCCAGCCTTTAGGGTTGGTTTTCATCAATTGAGTAATAGCACATGTCTACTTATTGCAAATTTTCCTTTTTAAGCAAATCTCACTAAATGTTGGAACCAAGCCACACCTGCACTCCCACTCCCTCTAATCTGGGCCCTCAGATTTTCTATCCCCTTCCAACTATGCCAATACCGCAAATATACGTCAAATTCTGATCTACACCAATGCATCAAAGAGATGAGAACAATAGAACCAAATATTTTTTGTTGACAATGTTTTTAGTAACAAGCATTTTCTCTGTCTTGGGTGACATCCCAAGTGCAGTTCTTTTTTTCTCTCATTCAATCATAATTCTACTTCTATCATCATCATTATCATCGTCATCATTATCCAGTTAAAGATTGCTATTGGACATAGGCTTTTGCTCTAGTCTGACAGATATTCTGTCATTACGGCATGTGAAACATTGCATGAACAGATCACAAAACATCACAATATATCAGAGAAGAAAACTGTTGATAGAAATATTCAAAAAGTCAATTGGAAAGGCCATATTGAAAAGATATCAAACCAACATTACAACTATAAAATCTTGAGTCCACATTATTTTTCAGCTTTTGTAATTTTTCTATTGCTGAATATGTGCAATGTTAGCATATTCAGGCACAAACTTTTTTTGATTTATTCTGATTGCAGATTGTTTGCATTGTAAATACTTGATGAATATTCATAATGAATTGAAGATTATTTTATCTATAATTTGGAATAATGCTTTTTTCATGCCAGATTACCATAATAATATCTTCCAAATGGGTGGATATTTTTAGATATTTTTCATACACGCTTTAAATAGATGGATGAGTAATGTAAGTAATCGCTATAGATTGGTTTGTGTTGGGATGGCGACACAAGTTTGGTTTTGGGTCTAACTCCAACCATTTTGGCTTGTTTGCCAAGTTTTAATAAGTTAGGGTATTATTATACACAATTTTTATATTGTATTATTTATACACACATATATGTATATCCATTAAGAGTGCAGAGTGCAGTATTAAATTTTGTCATGAAAAATTAAGTCCACAAATTCCTATTAATGAAACCAAATAAATGCTACATTTTTATTTGATTTTTAGATACTGTCAACCGAAGCAGCCACCAAAAAAGGTTTCTCCAATTTTCAAGTGTGTTTGGCTGTGTGGCTCTCTGTCTATTTATGGCACACATACAGGTCACAACAATGGAGCTACATGGCTGAAAATGTAAAGATATACACTTTATTATGTCTAAAAAAACACTCTTTATTGTTTTTTGAAAATTCCATCCATAAGTAGATTTTTATCTGGGATTCAATTTGCAATGTAAGTTCATGCTAAATTGATTCTTTTGTTCATGCCCAGCAACATTCACACTTGCTTTTTAGTGATTACTGCCCACCAAGAGGCAAAAGAAGTAATTTATTCAATGATTAGCCTTTTATAATAAAAACATTGGAATGACCAGAAAATCTGAATTTTCAAAGATTAAAAGAAAAAACATATTTTCTAGTTATAATAAGGAGTATGTTTTAATAGCTCCATTGGTGTGACCTGTATATGTGATACATGCATAGATAGATTGTCAAATAGCTTATGTTGGATTGTGGACAGTTTTTGTTGACTGTTTACGGTTTATGATAATTTGGTTCATGCTATAGTTTAACCAAAATGAGAAATACTTCAATAATAAAATCATACCAAAAATTTTTTAAAATATATCAGGTTTTCTTCAATGTTTTTCAGCTTGTTTTTGTACATGCAAACAAAATGCTCCATAAAATACATCAAAATGTGAGATATTACGTATGAGGTTTATTAGTTGCTGCTCATTTTCATGGTCTCACTGATTATTGTATCATGGGATTTTTTCATATTTTACATCTATACACATCTAAAGACCATCTATGACTCCACTATATTATCAATGACATTATCTGTGTTATATCAATATCAATACTAATCAGCTGTACTTTTTGTTTCAGATGTTATAATGGTGGATACATTTATTAAGATTCTGGAAATTTTGAGGTATTATTTTAAAGTGGGCCTCAAGAATTTGGCAAGTGGAAGAAAATGAAACAATATTTGACCATACTGCCCAAAACTGGTTTAAATGTTTCCAAGGGAGTGACTTACCGAAATAAAGCCCAGAAGTGAATGACCATCAGTTGTCAATTATGATGGTTTAAAATGCAAGATTGTAGTGCATTTAAAAACTTTCCGAAGATCAAGAATCATCAAAAGATACCATATGTGGGACATTACATAAGCTTCAAAAAACATATAAGAGCTCTTGAGAGGTTCCTCAAGAACATTAGTTGATTTAAAAATGGAAACATTTTTTATGCACCCCAATAAAAATCAAACGGTTCTTCAATTTCTTTATATTTATTGAAATCGTCCCAATGTTTTAATAGTTAAGTTACTTTGACTGATAGGAGAGTATTTCAATTTTTGTTATAAAACTCTGAATTACCCAGACATGCAATTTATCAAGGAATCAGCCTTCCCTTTTGTTTTTCCCTGATCATCTTCCCAAATAACTATTTCAAACGGCAATTTCATCTGGTCCATCTAGAGAAATAGTTACAATGCACTTTTGGGAGACCTGCATTAAAATAATACAGAAAAAAACAACTGGCTGATGAAAAAGAAAAATACAAAAAGATGAAAAAAGAAAAAAATTGAAGAAGAAAAGAAAATGAAATTCCTTGCAGAAAGACTCTGAGAGAAAATCATGTTTAAGTGTACAACGGGTAAATATGACCTACGTCCACCTGCAGTGGTTCACTGTACGTTTTGGAACTTGTGTGCACGGATCTATATTTTTAGGACAAAATCCGTTCTTACCTAAATTTTTTCATTTTTCAATTTTTTTTTTGTTTTCCCTTCTTTTTATTTTTACTGTATCGTGATTGCATATGCATACCTATATGGATGTATATCATCGTATACCTATCTTTCTTTTCTTTTCTCTCTGTCTCTCTCAAGCACTCTATCCATTCCCCTGACTCCCAAACCAAGCAGGCAACTATGTGTATATATAAATAGAGACACAGAGACCTGAATTACTTATGTGGAGGCTGCAGATAAGCCATACGGCTCCATTGTATATCAAGAGGCTTTGTGTATCCAAGAGGTTCTGGGCCATTTTTGAATTCCAAATTTGTCAGAGGCAGGAATTTTAGTAAAAAAAATATTTTCCACTACTCACTTACCTTGTATATTTTGAAACTTTTTCATTTCGTTTTAATTTTATTATTATCATTTTTTAATTCTGTGCTCCTCCGTGGCGTTTGATTTCATTTCCTATCATTACAGCCATCCTTATATATATATATATATATATATATATATATATATATATATATATATATATATATATATATCAATCATTGCTTCTTCTCCTCCTCTTTCTTCATCTCTCTTATTTTCATCGTTCAACCTTTGTCTTTATTTGTTTTCATCCCTAAACCCGTGTCTGTTATTTAATTTTAAAAGATCATATATATGTATATGTATATATGTATCATATGTATATATGTATATATGTATATATTTTTTTTTTCCAATAAAAGTTAGTAGAAGAGCCAAAATTAGTGACACTATCACTACCATTTATTTCTCGGTGCACAATGCATTCCGGGACAGAAAGAGATTTTCATTCTTCTCTTGCCTATTCACATTTTCCTTCATTTCTTCTTTGTAGATCTTATTCTTCATCTCCCTTTTCTGCCCCGCTTCTTTTTCTTCATTTTTCTTATCTCGATCATTTTTACATTTCTCTTTATTTGTTTTCCTCCCAAAGCCTGTCTCTGTTTAATTTTGTAGAAAAAATCTCTCTCTCTCTTTCTGTATATATATTTCTTTTTCTTACAAAAGTTTGTTGCTGAGCCAACATAAGTGACACTATCACAAACCATTTTGTCTGCTTCCTCTTGCAATGGCCACCAAAAACTACAATCTGTTTGCCTGTCCATCTAACCAAATGTTGCCTAAGCGTGTGAGTGTGGAGGGAGGGGGGCAGCAGGTAGAGGGCTGCTATTGTGTGGAGGATAGAAGGAATAAGGACAGTCCTGCAGGTGAAGGGGGGGTCGACTTTTTCCTTCAGACGCAAATCAGAGATAGGCTTGTTTTACGTTCAAGATCATGAGCAAAAAGCACAAGAGATAGAGAAAAAAACAATTTGAAAAAAACAAACAAATGAGAATGATGATCGAACCAAGAGTGGAATGGTAAGCAGATGTAATCAGTGGGCAGAACCCGAAATTTTCAGAAAAGCTTTTCTGTCTTTGGATTGTAGAAACTTTACGGGTTTTAGTCTTCTACATTTATTTCTAGGTACCCAATGCATTCTGGGAAGAAAGATGTTTTCTTCTTTCTCTTCCTCATTCTTTTTTAATTTTCCCATTCCTTTTTTGTAGCTATTATTCTTCATCTTCCTTCTCTCTAAACTCTTTCATCATTTTTCAATTATTCCTTCTTTACTCCTTTTTCTTTTTCTTCTTCATCATTATGATTTATTCTGTTTTTTCTTCTTTGTTGGCTTTTTTTTTTCATTTGCCATTTCTTCCCCCTCCCATTTCCCTCGATTTCTTTCACTTCCTTTACACCCACCATTTGCCCATAGCCGGCTACTCATTAGGTCAATCTAAGCAGCCATCTAGGACACAGACCTGAGAGGGGTATAGTACTGACTTTTCACCAGAAAGACTCAAAAGGTCAAGTATCTATGGGTGCAGATTTCAAGTTCCATCTAGGGTGCATAAAACTCTCCTGCTGGGCCTACCCGTAACCTCTTTCTTCTGCTTGGCTCATCTTTTATACTTTTGTTTTTTGCATTGTCTACTTTTCATCTTTTTCTGGGATAAAATAAGTCTTACAGTGAAGAATAAATTCACTAACAATGGCTTATGAGATGAGTATGCTATCCATCTCCCTGGGAATGATTCTTTTTTCCTCTTCAACCAGTTAGAAAACAGTCACATCCATAAGTGTACGGGAATTCTTTTGTTGAAGAGAGTAAAGGGCTCAATTTTCCCAAATTAGAGAATGGGGCATTTGCCTCCCCAACCCACTTGGCTTTTACATCTATGATCACTTTTCTATGAATTCTTTATAGGTTTCTAAAACCTTTGAGAACAGTTTTATTTGCCATATCATTATCCATAGAAAAAGCAAGTTTTATTTGCAGCTATTATGAATTTTTGACTGATGTTTTGTTTCATCTTAATTTTCTTAGTTGTTTTTTTATTGCAACTTGATTCAGGCCATTAGTCTATGGTACTGAGTAAACAGAACAGATCTGAAATAAAGGATGAACTCTTGGTGAGACTCAAACTCACATTTCTTTTTACCTTATAGTGAGCTGCAGTTGGCAAACCTGCCCTTCATCTTCTCTTGGCACCATATCTGTTATTGTTTTTCACTCGTAGTATTAGTATTATTATTATTAATATCTATCTTTATTTCTCTATTGGATGAAATTCTGTCAATCATTTTTAATTTCTGAGTCCTTGGAGGAAACTTATCCCTTCAGAACACTCAATGACACAAACCAAAGCCCCCCCCATCTGCTGCTCTCCCGAAACCCTTAACCTGCTAGCCGTAAGTGATGAGAAATGAATGAATGAATTTGCCACTGTTCAATCTTTTAGGCATTCCTGTAGAGATAAGCTCCACACAAACCCCGTCCTAACTTTTCTTCAGACAATCTAATCTCTTCTTCACATCTTTAATGTTGACACAGCATTCCAGTCAGTTCATTCTACGGCCTTCTTCAGATGCAATATGTAATATCCGCAGGAAAGAGAATCTCTTTTATCGGTCTCTTTCTCTGGTGGTGCAAAGCAAAAGAAATACTTTGTGTCAACATCAAAGATGTGTAGAAGAGATTAGATTGTTCAAACAAAAGTTGATATACAATTAATGACTCTTCTCAAAGTTATAGACATATAAACTCTTTGTTTATCATTCAAATACAACTTATACCAATTTAGCTTCTGAATATGATGAGCTGATGACATTAGTTAATTATCTTTGAAATAAAAGATTCTTTTCTTCTTTCTTTATACAGAGTTGATTCCAAAGAATTGAGGAGAATTGCTATTTTTCTTGAATTAAGCGATTCTTTGTTCAAAAAAGAATAGAAGAAGCAACTTTTTAAACTTATTTTATCAATTTACAACCAATGATCAATCAGCCTGTGAAGCTCCAATGGGTCTAGCAAGCTGGAAGTGAATATGGAGAACTGCTCAAATGAAACAAGGGAAGATGAAACAGATGGACAAAAATAGAAAGGCTAGAGGATGACCTTGTAGGCATATCATCATAGGCTTTATGCCATGACCTGTCTTTTGTAGCAGCAATGCTTTTTTGTCAGCATGTTGGGAGTGATCACTTTCAAAATTTGGAAAATGGGTGATCAATAAATAAGTTACTTCTCTCATCTTTTTTGAATTTCCCAAAAAATAAGCTTGAACACTACTGAACACAAAAGAGACTTACTTATATTCCAAATAGAACCCCCTCTACAAACTTCTTTGGTGGGGGCAATTTTCAAAAACAAATTTTTTCTCCCTAGACATAAGAAGGAGTAAATGTTCATATTTTCAGCCATGATCCATTGATATGGTCAGTATGCGTGATACATACGTACGTATATAGATAGATAGATAGTCAGCCAAACCAACTCAAAGAAACCCATGTCAACAGTTTTAGTGACAGTTTTTGTTGACAGTTTCTAAGACAATGACTTAGTAGTAAGTGCCTCCCTGCTGCATACCAAAGCTTTTGGGTTCAAATCCCTCGAAATGAAATTTTAATGATATTCAGAAAAAATAAAAGAAATAGTAAGGTTTCCTTCTTATGACTTTTGGAGGCAGCAGTTTAATGATTGTCACTGAGTACTACAAGATAAATAATGAAAATCAGACTTGGATTCTTGTGTCTTGCTTTGAATTTTATTCTAATCCACAGGTTATAAATGACTTCTCCCCAGACACTATTGCTAAACATAAATAGCATTACATTTCAGCCCCCAAATCACATGGCCCCAAAAGTGAAAAATGTCTTTCAAAAAATGGTAAATTTATTTCATTCTTGGAATTTATTTACTTAGGTCAATTGAAGAAGACCATGAAAACTAGATAAAACTGCACATGGCAATTTGTTGTTAAGCATTTAATAAACACAGATATATATTGAAAGCACCTTGCTAATTTGCTTAAAATGTAACTTGTGCAATGAATTTATGATATCAGCTATGGAGCATGGATATAAAACATGGAAAGTATGAAAACCACTGAGAAGCAAACTTGGAATCACATAAAGAATAATGGAAAGAGAAACGTTAGGAATAATTCTGACAAATACAAAAAAGGCAACATGGATATTAGAGCAGACTGTAGTAAAAGATATTCTTAATCAATAGAAATAGAGATGAGCAGGACATATAGCAAGAAGGAAGGACAACAGATGGAGCAAAAGATCAACAGATTGGTACCCAGGGGACAGCAAATGCAGTAGGAGAAGACTAGATATGGAGGGGATGAAATAGAATAGTTTGCTGGTAAGAAATAGCTGAGGTTAGCACAGTGCTTGTTAGCATGGAAGGATCTGGAAAAGGTCTTTGTCCAGCAATGAGCTGATGATGATGATGATGATGATGATGATGATGATGATGATGATGAGGATGATGATGGTATTTTTCAAAAGATGTTACTGAACCATTTCTGCTGTCTGCCTTCATTTCGGCCTCATAAGTTGACAAATGCAAGATGTGACTCAATTAGTATGGAGCCACTTTTTGTGCAAATACATTGCGAACGGTTGTAGGCCTGCATATCTAATTATTCAGGCATTAATTCAGTTTTTTTTCTCTTCCTTTGTTTCCTTCCTACTTTATTCTCTTCCTTTCTTTCTTCCCTTATTTCTATTTAACCCCCCACTCTCATTTCTTTCCTGCTTTCTTTCTCTTTTGGTTTCAATCTCTCTACTTCTCTCTTCTTCCCCAACTTTCATTTCCTTCCTCCCTTTCATTGATCCACTTTGTCTTTCTTTCAAATTTTCTTTTCTCCTCTGACCTATTCACTCTCTCACTCACTCTCTCTCTCTCATCTTTCAATCTTATATCTCATATCAAATACATGCTCTTCACTGAAAAAAAAAATAGAATTTGATGAGAAACAATAAACAAACCCAGAAAAAAACAAATTTGCAGATTCCACAAAAGTTGGTCGAAACACAAAGACGCATGCAGCAGTTATCAGCTTTCGGCCTGCGATAAGCCGAGAAACTTAATGAAGACTTATTGATAAAATTCATGGCCAGGTTATTCATTATAACCTTCATTTCTTTAGCTTTACTTCACCTTCTTTCTCGAGTGGACGATTGGTTTCTCTCATTTCAGGAGTCATTGTAAGTAGTTCCCAGACCCAACGTATGATTACAAGGTTTGGTGTTGGAGTGAGGGTTATACGAAGAATCATCATCATCATCATCATCATAAAAATGATAATTATTATTATATAGTCATCCCCATACTGTTGATTACATGTATAACTAGAAAGCACTCAGTGAGACCATACCACTGCCAATACCATACACAAACGAAAAACTGAATGAAAATCAGTTCATATATATCTGTACTATATAGAGATGAATCACCATAGACTGTGCATGTACCAGAATTGATTACCTGCAGACTTACCAACAATTATCAGAAAAAATAGATCTAAACTCATCTAAAAATACCAGCACAAGATTTGGTCCTTGTTGGTCCAAAATGACCTTCGAGATGCAAAAAACACTTTGGGGGAAAAACAGAAAAATGACGCCAAGTAGTAAACTCAAACAAATTTTTGAGGCTGTGGCTCCCTAAATGTAACTAGGAGCCAAATTCGCTTGCACACAAACTCAGACATGCTAGAGAGAAGAATCTGTAGCTCACTTGGCTGGATGGTTTGGGCGGGCTATATGCGGGGCTTTGGTGATTCAATATACCTATGATGCAGTGAAGATAACTTCAAAGGTTTTATCGATTCTTCCTTCAATGGAATGTAAATAAAATTCATTGAGAACTTTTAGAGATATTGAGTGGACTGACAGACAGACAGACATAAGTGACTACATACAGATAATTATAATATAGTCAACCCTATTCTGTTGATTTTGAATATAAAAATTACTTGTTGAACTATGTGAAAAACTTCATGGATATATTTGAATTTCTATGATTTGATTTTTTTGGGAAAAGAAACTACTAGACTGGTTTAAGTAGAAGAGATCATTTTTTCAAATGGTGGGTAGGTTATATTTTCATATATTTTATATTACCTTTATGTGTAAGAGTTCATTGTTACAGAGAGAGAAATGAACATGAAGAATGACCCTGTTTATCATATAGATGAATCATTTCTAAGAAATTGCTAATATATATTTAAACAGTATGTGTAAACTTATATCAAAGTTCGTGATTAAGATCACCTTCCTTCCTCAAATAGTGCATTGAAGCCAGTGCTACTGATTCAAGGTCCTCCCGAAATGTGTACATCTATTCTTTGATAGTAATTAAATGACTTCAAATTCTGATGCTACAGTTGTTCTATCATTGACTGTGATGGTGAGTATTTATCATATTTGAAAAATGGTAATAATTTACTGATACAGACATGGAATGCTACTTTTCATTGGGGTGGGGTGGGGGACAAAAAAAATGTACTCTTGCGGGGATATATACTCTGGTAGTGCGGTAAAAAGATATATCCAGATGATGGTTTTTCAGATAAGGGACAAGGGTATGCTTAAGCTGTGACTCATCAGAGCCCCTTGCCCTAAGTGAAAAGGCCTGATCCAAGGAGGGAGAACAAATGCCCCATTTGACAACCCTTCATTCCATGGATACAGATACTGATGGTAACAATAATGTTGATAGTTGCCATAGCTTGTCTCAACTCTGTATTCAACAAGAAAAATGATTGGAACAATAGTAAGGTGTAAATCTTTATAGTACAGGATGGTTGGGTGCTACTGATGATACCAATGGTAAGTAATACCAGCAGTATGGTTTGGTGTTAGAAAATGAAAGACTTGTCAGCAATGATGATGATTATGATGATGATGATGAGGAGGATGATGACAATAGGGGTGTGTTGATAGATACCCTGATTGGAGAGATGATGAAAGCGGAGCAATGGGGATTGGGGCGACCACACCCTTGATGGTTGTTGAAAGTTACTGGTTGCCAAAGAGATTTCCTTCTCTTTGAGCTTTGAGCGCAGCCTTGTCTGCCTTTCAACTTGATCTTACCTTACAGCTGCATTATATATATATGTATTTGAGTGTGTGTGTATTATATATATATATATATATATATATATATATATATATATATATATATATATATATATGTATATGTATATGTATATATATATATATATATATATATATATATATATATATATATATATATATATATATATATGTATATATATATGTGTGTATGTTAATTTCTTTCCTGAGTTTCCAAAACAAGCAAGAAAATATTTTACAGGTGAAAATTCTTTGAAGCACCTGAGTCGTGTTTGGTGACTGGTTCATTATGCTATGTAAGTCAAACGAACTCAGTTGATAACAATAAAAAACTAAAAAGCACTCAGAGAGCGCTAACCTTTGCTAATATCATTGGCACTAGCAACTTAATGAAAATCAGTTTATATATAGCTATGATGCAGAGCAAAACACTACGTTTCAATTTTCCAAATTTCAGACCATCACTTACCTCTCTCTTCTTGATATATGAACAATATCTCTCAATGAAAAACTAATTCAGATCCCAGCCTAAATCCAATCAATATTTTATTAGCCAATTGCCCTTCTTTTCCCAATTTTCACTGAGAACCTTTGGGGATATTGAATGAACAAATAGGCAGACATTAGTGAATACATATCAATAATAACAAAGCACTTATACATCTACTAGCATCATACACTTACTCATGACTGAATGAACATCATGTCATATATAGCTATATATGGTGCTGTGGAGGTAACTGTAATACTTTATTTTTCAAATTTTGGACAATTGTCTGTATATGAGAAAAGATTTCTCTGTCAGGAAAAAAATTCCAAGATCTGTTCCCAAATTTAATCAATTCTTCTTTAGCTCAGGGCTTTCCTTCCAGAAAATTTGATAAAGATCTTAAAATTTCAGGATTTGACCCCAAATTCATGCAATTCTTCCATAGTCGATAGCCAACCAATCTGCAAAATATCATTGACATTCATTGAGAACTTTTGGTGATATTGTGTGAACAAACATGACTAAATGCATAAATATACGGGGAAAAGAATTGAAAAAATTCTGGGAGCCACCCCAAGATTTAACCAATTCTTACTTAGCCCATGACCTACAGAAGCGGGAAAATTCTTTGAAATTCATAAAAGACTATTGGAGTTATTGGGTGGACATCTCGATACCATGCAGTAACTGCAAAAAATTTCCTGGATCCAACCCAAAATTCAATCAAATTTTCTTTAGCCCATGTCCCATCCTTCCACAAAATGTCCTTGAGATGTTATATTCTAGCAAGTTCAAGACCAGCCCACACCTAAGGATCCCTGGAAAGCTTTGATTCCTTAAATCCAGTCCTACTGCCAGTCATTTCTCTGATTCTGACATACCATAATGATTGACAAGGAAGAGATAAAGTGAATCTGCATATTGGCAATACATTCACTATGAGTCAGATTAACTATGTTGCAAAGCTATCAATTCAGATTCAGTTATTCTGCACTTGTTCTATTATCATAGTACTACACAGCCTTATATTTTCATTAACAACTGGAAGTAATTTTAACCAATCATCATCTTTGATTAGGGTTATTATTTTAACAAACCAATCAAGTGTGGTATTGATGTAATACATATAAGGCACATTAATATGAAGGTATTTGAAACTGAAGTCATAGCTACTGCACAGAGATTGAAAAGACAATTACTGAAACGTCAGAAATATTTGTTGTATTATCTGGCAGTAACTGCTGTGCCCATTCTCAGTAATGACAGAAAGAGGCCAGTACATGAAGCATTGTATTTTACAAGATCTGAGTTTCTCAATGCAGTAATATCCAAACGAATCAAGTCCATGAAGTTAAGACCATGTGTATAAATTTTCTGTTAAGTCTGAAACTTAGTTTATATGCAGAGGAGTAGCCAAGGGGGATAGTGGGAGACTATTTAAAAACACTTTATGAATAGTAGTTCGCCTACTGGATTTCTACTGACAAATCTCACTAAATGTTGGAGAGGGCCCCTCAAAGACCCAAGACTCCTGGGCCTATAAACCCCCCCAAATCTCTAGTTACACCTCTGCATAGATGTTTTAAGGAAATAACAGTCTATTCCTTAGAGGGTTTTTTGGCAAAACCGCTATTAACAACATTTGTTTTAGCAATTTTCTCCCTTACGGCTAATAAGTTAATGTAATCTGAATAAAGATTATATACAGGCATTTCCACACTGTGATAGAAAACCAACAGAGTCTGGTGGTATCATAAAGTGCAGCTAGGGCACTCTAGGTTTGTGGTAATGATGTTGAGCCCCTAAAAACATGCTTGGTTCTTGGAGTCATGATTTGATGACGGCTTTGTTGGCAGAATGGCTGGGGTTTTTATCACACAAGCAGCATGTGATAGAAATTATTTAATAATGGTGTTGGTGGTGGTGGCAATGAAAGTAAAATGGTTAGGATGATGATGATGATGATGATGGTGATGATGTTGACGATTATGATGATAATGATGATAGAATTTTTTAAGACTAATGATGATGAAATTTGTGGAAGTGCTCGTAGTGACAATGAAAAAAGAGATTGTAGTGGAGGGGGATTACGAGGGTGATGATTATGACAAATGTTATGGTGGATGTCAAAATTGTTGAACAGGTGGTGTTAATCAGTGTCGTGATGACGATAAGGATGCCTATGGAATTAGAGATCAAAACGATGGTATTCATCATAATTGTAATGTCAGAATTAGAGATCAGAACAATGGTATTCATCATGATTGTAATGTCAGAATTGGATATCAATGGTATTCATTATGATAGTAATGTCAGAGTTGGAGATCAAAACGATGGTATTCATCATGATTGTAGTGTCAGAATTGGATATCAGAACGATGGTATTCATTATGATAGTAATGTCAGAGTTGGAGATCAAAACAATGGTATTCATCATGATTGTAGTGTCAGAATTGGATATCAGAACAATGGTATTCATTATGATAGTAATGTCAGAATTGGATATCAGAACAATGGTATTCATCATAATTATCATGTTAGAATTTCCCGTGGAAGAGTGATAATAGTTGGAATTTTGTTGTCAATGGTATGATCAGTGTGATGCCACTAGGAATAATGGTAGTATTCTGTGGATGGTGGTTACTCATTCATTTCTTGTCGCTCGCTGCCAGGGCTTGGGCAGGTGTTATTGAGCGCATAGAGATCAGCCTTCTCTTTAGGATGATTAGTGATATTGTAGCAGGATGTTCTTTAGATAATTCTGAGCTGCTTTTGGCACCTGGTATCCCCAGATGGTCACTCATATAGGTACTGAATAGGCTCAGCATTGCTTAACCAGTGATCATATAAGAACCTAAGTGTCTGGAGGGATTTGTCCGTAATGGTAGTGGTTACAATGATGATGATGGTGGATGGGGAGAAGGAATCGAAGGGGGAGGGGTGATGCTGATGAAGATGGACATGAAGCTACGGTCATTGACTATGAGAGAGAAAGTGAATAACCATGATAATGTATCAGTTTCCTGGCCTGGGAACTAATTTCGATATTATTTATCTCTCAACCCATCCCACCCCTCAGCCCCACTCACTGCTAAAGAATATTGAGCTTTTCTGGTCATCAGTGCTCAACCCTTCACCCCTGCCCATACCAACCCCCATTTTACTTTCTGAAATGCGCAAATTAATTTGGGAACTAGCCCACCTTTGGTAACCACGGATACGGAGCCAAAAAGGGGGAAAAAAATCCCTCCGTCTGTCTGATTAGAAATAAGTAATTTGAATTCTGAGTACGCACCACCAATACTTCTGTGGATTGAAAAGCCAGAGGTCTTGGGTTCAACCGCTGCATAGAGAATTGCAATTTGAGAGTGGGAAATTTCCAAAGGTAAAGTTAAAAAAAACAAAAACAAAAAAGCTGAAAAAAAAGTTATGGATTTTTTTTAAAAGGGGAGAAACAATAGTGTAGTAGTAAAAAGAAAAGTGAGGGAATGCAGGACCGCCTCTCTGCTAGAAAAAATCTTTTGAAATTTATCCTAATTTCAGAGACATTTTGAGCTCATATGGGATGATGAGTATAAAGACATTCACTGTCCAATTTTTCTGCACAGTGAATTGTTCAAATAGAGGATTTTAGTAGCATATAGATACTCTTCCACAACCCCCCCCCCACCAAAAAAAGATTAGGGGATGCTGTTCTTATGCATTCTAATAACACTACACTGCTGAAAAAAGTTTTTAAAAAATCATAAAATGCAATTTCAATTTTTATTTTTGTATAAGATTTCTCTAAGTTAATAATCACTCATTTTCTTCCACATACATTTCATCCTCCCGTAATATGCTCAGCTCAGTGTTGTGATAGGAGTTGCTAGAACAAGGCTGAAGACAATGTTTAACTGCCTTTCCCCTAGATTGGTTACCTCCCAAGGCAAGAGAGCCCAATCTACCCTACTATTTTATCTATAGCACGGAACTAACAAGTGGATCACCACTATCAATTTTTGACTACCTTATTTTCTTTGCAAGGTCAATTATAAAGTGACGCCCATATTTTGTGGCTAAAAATCAGTAATATGTCTATGTATGTTATCATTTTTTATAATTGGTTATAATGATACCTGCCTATTCTGATCCTGATTCTCTATATCAAATTCCTTGCACTTAATATTTTTTCTTTCATCTTCTATTTAATATTGATTGCTACTACTCAGACCATCAGTCAAGGTTCACTAGTAAACAGTGCGGATTAGAAATAAAGAATGAGTTCTAGTTAAGACTCGAACTCACATCCCTTTCACCACGTTCAACCAGTAGATGTACAATAAGAAGCAAGTGAAATTTAAATGAAAGAAATGCAATTGAAAAAATGATAATGGTTGATAATACCTCTAATAAAAATTCTCAGCTAATATAACAACCACTTGTATTACTAGTGTACAGAAGAGCAATATCATCAAATATGGTGCTAAGTTATCAGGGGAAAATGAAGAGTAAATCAAAAAAGTTAGATTTAGTCTTCTGTAACTGTTATCTCTAGTAGTTCAAAGAATTGAGCTGCTGTCATGCAGTGTGAATCAGTCATTCTCCTCCCTACGATTGGTAAAATAGCAAAGAATGGGCTCTCTAGCCTTGGGAGGCAACCAATCTAGGAGAAAGGCAGTCCAATATTGCTTTCAGCCTCGTTCTAGTAACTCCTATCATAACACTGGTGCAAAGCTGTATAAGACCTTGTCCTTACCTTGGCCAACATCATTGCATGGAGAGTGAAGACTTGCTGCATGTGCAACCATCCGTACTCCAATTCAACCTTTCCCAGTCCTGCCCCTTGGAAATACTGAATGAGAGACTTTCTGGCTGTGGATCCATAGTATTACGGAGCACCAAGTACCAGGGTGTGCCTCTCATGTGTCTGGGACTGTGGGACTTTGAAGAAACTGATAGACAAATGGGAAAATGAATAGAATTAAACAGAATGAAAACTGTCAAAACAAGAACATTTCTCTGGAATATCTGACCATTAAATACTTTCTATCAAGGTGAAACTAAAAGACACAATTGGCAAAGGAAATTACCATAACCAACGATAAGTTCAGTCAGGCTTAGCGAATTTGGTGAGATAGAGAGCTCGCAATAACTGGAGCGTGGGAGGGAAAGTAAGTGAGGTATGGCAGAGTCACAAGTAAATACTATTAATACTAAAGGGTGGAAAAGTATAGCTTGTTTCAGGCACCACAATCCCTTGGATTAGCTCTGATCCATAGTCTCACAAGGCTGATGGATGCTGTTACCTCCTCCAGTTGTTTGTGGATGAGCAAAAGTTTTTAGGTGCATGTGCTATGCTGAATCAATGAAATTGCCAAATTGTCAAAATTCTTATATTATTAAATACTTATTTTTTATTAAGAAAACTTTGATCCTACTTTGATTACGTAAACATTTGATTGCAAAAAGTAGTTGTTTTTTATCTTTGTTTTGATTAAATGAAATTTTGATCAAATTAAAAATACAAATTTATTTGTTTTTTGTAAAAAAAAAGTAGAATTTTACCAATTTGGCAATTTTACCGATTCAGAGTAACACACTAAAGAGCATTATAGCGAAAGAGCAACAATTGGAATACATTGGGATTGTCACTGGCTTTTTGACACGGATGCCCACAGTTAATCCATTATGCAATTAATATCATAAATTAAGATACATGAATTGATTTAAAAGCAGCAAACAAATTAACGAGCCTTGAATATGGGTGTGTTGTACACAAATGTTAATCGTTGAAATACCATCACCAACATTGCGGTAAAAATAATCGTTCCTCAGACTTTCACTCGTTGAGGTGCGGAATGGCTTTATGGTTACTGATACAGAAAATGGAATCGGTAGACAAGTCTGAGTTCTGCCAAGGTTGTCTATACTCATTCTGCACTAATGCCCTTGGGAAAGGGATGAATTCACTCCTCCTCCAAACTTTGGATTAGTAGCAGGACAGTCCATCAAGAGTAGAAAGTTACTCTGACAGGAAAAACCCAGAGCTACATAGTCATCATAGCTGGTCTCAAGGCCAGGTAAAAGAGGAATGTTGGGTGTAGGACTATCTACTCGACCATGTTATAAAACTCACTTGCTAGTGAAACCTCTGCAGAGTGGTTGCTCCCCTGCACTCAATAAAGAATCTAAATGAATAAACCAAAACCAAAAAGACTTTCTTTCAGAAACTAGTATGATTTACAAATACCAATCGACCACTGCAGGCAAGAACAAAATTCTGTTGGTCAAAAGCAAACCAACTTTCAAACTAGTTCCATGTTCTCTGATTGATTCCTCGGCCCAGCGTCAAAGATAACCTTTTTGCATTGGCAATAAAGAGAAGATGATGTTAGAGAGGGAGACAGACACTGGGAGACTCAAGTGATGTGGGGTGGGGTAGGGTGTAGAGAGGAAGTGGTCAGGGAAGGGTTCCAGGTGGGGTTGGGGATATGGTAGGGGTGGTTGTTGGAGTGAGGGGAAAGCGGTCAGGGCAGGTTCTGTGTCAGCTGGACGGACTGACCAGGTAATCCTATTAAGTAATAATCAACCAATTGGAAATTGAGTTGCAAAGGCTCGAGCTTTTGGGTGGGAGAAGGGAGAAGGGAGAAGGAGAAGAACAACTTTTGTCTGTTAAGCATTAGGCAGGTCAACTGACTGCTTTGCTACAATTGGTCATTCACTGATGTCTGCAGAATTGGGTGGCCAGTCAGCTAAGATTCAGGTACCTGAAAATAAAAGATAAAAAAATCGTACATCCTAAGAGAAAAGATTGACGTTCACCCAAATTACGTGAACCTGTTTTCCAAGAAAAATTTTATTTCCAGAGAAAAACAAGGTTTTCCATTTTGTTAGTGTTTATTTTTCTTCTTTGGAAATCATAGAATAAAAAACAGAGAGAGAAAGGTACAAGAAGCAAGAACATATTACAATGTTTGTTTGGAGTTTATTGAAAAAAAAAAAAACTTTAGTAAATGTATCGAAATTACTCCAAGAAATTCAAGTCTATATCTGAGCCATGAAACAAACTTATGTTATAAACAAGAAAGCAGTATGAAATTTAACATTTAACTATCATCATTACTTTATTATTATTGTTGTTGTTGTTATTATTATCATAATTATTATTATTATTATTATTATTATCATCATTATTATTATTATTATTATTATTATTACTATTATTATTTCTTCATACATTTGTTTTATGTTCAAACCTGATATGTGGTGGTCATCACTGAAGACTGAGTGAGAGCAAGTCTCCTTAAATTTTCAGCATTTGTCTCAGAGTCCTGGCAAACCACAGCAATGCTGTGGTCTGTACAGTTCCAACCCTGCTCCAAATTTCTAATTCGTTAAACATGTTCTTTATACAGTTCCCCCTCCCTACCCATCTGCGAGTTTCTAACTCATCTAACATACTGGGTATCTGGCAGTCACTGGTGAAGCCTGAGAGTTTGTTAATTTCTGATCTCCAGCAGCTTTTTCAGTATACTTGCAGACTCCAACAATGCTGAGGTTTGTGCTGTCTCAATGCTTCCTTTTATTTCCAGCTCATCCAATCTTGATTGCAGTGTTTTGGGCATGGTTCCATTTATTATTTTCTTATAACTATTTCCAGACATCTGTCTGTCAGTCCATCTATCTGTATGTGACAGCCTAATGTAAAAACTACTTGATATAACTCCCTGAAATTTTTCTGTGAGCATTCATGGAAGCCCTAGGTAGGTTCTTATCAAGTTAAATTTTGAAAATCAACCCCCAAATGTTTCCTGGGGCAGTTGATCGATTCACAATAGAAAATCTGTATTGAAACAGACACAATTTTTGTGCCTAAGGCACAAAACATTCGACTGTCTGATGGCTTTTCTAGTCTGTCAAAGAGAGGGGAGGCACTTAGATCACTTCTTGAGAGGGTGAGAGACTAAGCAGAAGATAATAAGTTAGTTTGGAAAGATTCTCTCTCTCTCTCTCTCTCTCTCTCTCTCTCTCTTAAAATATCAGGATTTTCTATTTCTGTTCCCCTCTCTAAGAACTCTTCTCCTCATTATAAAAATGTGAGAGAGGTGTTACTTGATTTTTCTTTGGCTGTGAATAGTGACTTCTGCTTCAAATAAGACTCTTTCTCAAGAAAAGATGTATTTACATTGAAAAGCATACAAAACTATTTGAAACAGTAACAGCTAATAAGAATATTATTTTGAAATAAATACATTAGAATGGAACAACTTACATTTATCTCAATATAAACTTTTGATTTTAAAAACAACCTCTAAAATTGGTTAATGGTCAAATGTTATGTATGGAATTTTTGCATAAGATTTTTTTCAAAACTTACTATACACGTAAATTATTTTTGATGTATATTATCTCCAAAAAGTTACTTTTTATTTATAGTTATAGAAATAACCGACCTTTCTGATTATAAGGCTTCACACCCTCGCCCAATCAATATTAAAACGGCACACAAATGATAAAAGTTAACAATTTGATTTATTCAAAACAATAACAATTTAATTGAATTAAACTAAATACCCACCCTAATGGGCGGGATAAATTGATGTCCTGAAAAAAAAATTAATGAAATAGAAAGATAATCAGATAGCATTTAATTTGAAGAAAAAAAAAAGAAAATTCCTGTAAGAAAAACAAAATAACTACATCAATTAAAATTGTTGTTGTTGTTATTGTTATCATCATCATCATCATCGTCGTCGTCGTCGTCGTCGTCATCATCATCGTCGTCGTCGTCGTCATCATCATCATCATCATCATTATTATTATTATTATTATTATTTTTTTCTACTAAGTACATTCATTTTTTGTTGTTTTTTATTGCAACTTAACACAGGCTAGGTTCCCTTCAGTAAATGAATTAATATTGCAGACAGAATAAAGAATTTTTCTGATTTCCATCTATTGATCTTTCTTTTTTATAAATTCATTTTTTTGGACATCAATTTACTCCATCCGTTTGGGTGGGTATTTAGTCTAGTTATTATTAATTGTTTTCCACGATTGATAATAACTAGACGAAATACCCATCCTAACGGATGGAGTAAATTGATGTCCAAAAAAATGTTAGGACAACCCCTGGACATCACGACTCACAATGTGAATCCCCAGAGATCTGGTACGAGGTTGTGTCCAACAGAAAGTAAGATGGTGTGACAAGTTAGATAAATTCAGATAGAACTAGCAACACAATGCCAATGATAGGGAGGTCAGGTGAATTTTGGAAAAGGTCTGTGTTCAACAACGGACGCTAAAAGACTGATGATGATGATGATGATGATGATGATGATGATGATGATGGTGGTGGTGGTGATGATGATGATGATGATGATGATGATTGATAATTGCTAATATCCACACTTTTGTCTACATGGCACAATTCCTCTTTCTTTGAAATCTTTTCATCAAAAAAGAAAAGCAGTCATGATGCACAAAAAGATATTTCTGCCTCACTTTTTATATTCTTCCATTCTTCTTATATTCTGCTATTTTTTTTATTTTCTTTTATTTTTTAGTATTCTTCTATTCTTTCCCTATTCTTTCATATTCCTTTATTCTTTTTATATTCTTTTATTCCTTTTATATTCCCCTATTCATTTTATCTGCTTTTATCCTTTTTCTATTCTTTTATTTCTTATTCCAAACTGAAATTTAGGAGACTGAGTTATCCTAGAATTGATTAGAAAACTCAAATGGCGATGGGCTGTGGCAAGGATGGCAGACGACCAATGGACATCACAACATTGATCCCCAGAGATCATATCCAGAAACAAGTTTGACAAAATACAAGATGCAGAGATTGACTAGACAAGTTAAGAAACAACTGGCTCCGCGACGTCCATGATAGAAAGATTGGGCAAATCCTGGGGAAGGTCTCTGTCCAACGACGGACGATAAAAGACTGACGATAATCATCTTCATATCAAAGCAAATGGATCAGAAGAGAACTAAAAGAAAAATCCGACTTGATCTGTTCAATAAAAGAGTCTAAATGTTGATCCAAAGAGAAACTCTATTTGATTTTTGTTGAGATATTCACACACAAATATGTGATAATTTCTTGTTCCTTTACAGGTGCAATGGAATAAAATTGAATTCCTAATTATTGCTGTTTTCATCCTACCTTTATCACTAACGTAATTTTTGCTTGTTTGCAGTCTTGAAAGGTTCACTTCAGACACCGTCTCCAGTTTTCACAGATTGAAATATCAAAAAAAAAAAGGAAAAAAATCATAATTAAAAACATGATGAAAATCATAGATTTTTTCCTTGGTCGTAGGCAGGGACGTAGATCGAGGTTTAAGGGCCCAAGGGGCTCGGCTCCTTGAGCTCCAACATTTAGTGAGATTATGAAAATCGCTTTAAAAGCTGGAATATTATTGATGCAATTCATGTATAAATAGATTCCTGTTATTCTGTAATATCGGGAGAAGTGCAATAAGTGAAGTACTATTCATAAAGTTTAGGGGGCTCCCTCCATTGGGGGCCATGGAGGAGGGACATTTCATATAGCTTCCACCTCTCCTCCCTCAGCCATGCCTCTGCCAGTGGACTCTTAAAACAAGGTAGATAATCATTGCCCTTGAAATAATAGCTCTTTTGTGGCTCCTGCATCTGATACCCGTTAACCTGTTATGTTAGAGTAGACTGACTGATGGTCATGTCTCTCAGAGTTTATATAGATAGGTAGGTAAATAGATACATGTTTCACTCCCTCTTCTCTCTCTCTCTCTCTCTTTCTCTCTCTCTCTCTCTCTCTCTCTCAAGCTCTTTTTCTTTCTACTCTTTGAAATAAATCAAATAAATCTTGATTTGTTATTTTTAGCATCATCTTGTTATCGTGTTGTTATCAGGTCAGCAAGATAAAAAAAAAATCAGTCACTATGACATGCTAGTAGCATTAAAAAAATAAGTGAGTGAACACAGGGCTGTCTGCTCCACTCATCCCATAAGACCTCAAAATGCCTCTGAAAATGGTTAAATTTCAAAAACATTCTCAGATGATGGGTTAGGGATTCTAGCCGCCCCATCATCTAAGAAAGTTTTCGAAATTAAACAAATTTCAGAGACAATTTGGGGTCATATGAGACGTGCATTCAAACTGTCTAATTTTTCTGATCAGTGATTTGTTCAGTTTCATAGGACAGGTTTCACAGCAGAGCAGTGAATGATAGAAAAAACTTACTGACAATAGCCACATTCACCTCCAATTAGGACTCTTCCAGGTCTCTTCTGTAGAGCATAATAAAACAATTATTTTCAATTAAGAATAAATAAGGAGTTAAAACAAATGATCACCCTAACTTCCTCAAAACACTTTGAAAAGAAGCGTCAGTAATAAGATGGCCTAATACAAGATAGCACTTGGACACATATGGTGAAATGAGAACAGCCTACTCCTGCTTATTGAATTGATTTATTGTCCCAACATTCCAACAATGTTCCCAATCAAGAAAAATACCTGAGGAAGACCATAGGGTGCAACGGCTGAAAAGGTGTGCACAAAAAACAACCAAGATGAAGACAATAGTCTGGAAAGATCTGTGGGTAGATGATATTTCCTCATCTCAGAAGTTCATTCAGATACAAAAGTTGAAAACAGAGAGAAAATATAGAAGTGGGTCACCATCATAAGATATTTTATGGGGAGCCATAGGGGAGTGCTAAGGGCGCCCAAAGGGAGAGGCATATCACTGTTACTAAGAGTGTGGAATACTTGATAAAGATTTAAACAAACCGTTTGGCTTCCACATTGGATAATTTCATGGCACACCTCACTATTCTCCAAAACGTTCAGTGAATGGAAATGCCTAATCTTTGGTTCAGGTGGCTTAATCACTCACCTCTGGCTTAGATCATCATTAACATTTGAATACCTTAATTTCTGGCAAGGCGGCAGGTTTCTTTTCAACTCTTCAGGCTGCTCATCCCATTTATTGCAGAATTCACATCTCATTAAGTCCGGATCTGCTTTCATCACTTCATTTATACAACATCCTCTCCCCTAACCCACATCCACTAATGAACTCATATGGTACAACCAGCAGTGGAAGGTTTATTCAAAAGCATTTGGGGTCTATCGCAATGAACAAGTAGGAACTTCAATTCATAGCTCTTTCTCTCTCTCTCTCTCTCTCTATGTGACACATCCCTGCAGGACATGGGCGATCATGACTCTCCACAGCTTCCTTTGTTTTGTTGTTTTCAGCAATTTTTGTTCCTTTACAATCCCTTCTTTTCTCTCTAGTTCTTGCTCCATCGTCTATTTGCTCAAACTTGCCAAATAAGTCACCCACTGTGAATTGTGCATTGCCGTAATTGTTCTTAAGGAGGGATAATGCAGTGGTTTCCTGTTACTTGGAACATTTTTATCAAGATACCATTTCTAGTAGGCTGACCATTGACTCTAGGAATTCATCTGCCTTTTGATAGACCTTATTTTATTTTTCAAAGCTCTGAACACTGGAAACAGCATTAGTGTTCAAAGCAAACATTATCACTTCTAGATCAAAATGAGTAAAAATCACTTTTGTAATAAAGGATCAAAACAGCAAGATAATCTTTGACACCAACCATAGAAATAAAATTTTCCAACCAATCTATATAAACCAACCAATACCAAACTCCAAAAATTATCATTTCTTGAGATTCTAAAAAGCTAAAAAAAGAATTCTTACTTTTGTTAATCAGTTAGTATTTGAATATCATCATCACTCATTGCTACAACATTAACACGTTTATCAACAACCTTTTTTTTCTATTTCACATACCAACCAACATTTCAAAAACACTCACAAGCACTTGCATATTCACAAACCTTTTTGCATTTTTTATCATCCAAACTTCAACATCAAACCTCCATTTACACATGTGATCAACTAAATCTATCAACTTCTGTACAAAGTAAAAAATTTTGTTTATTTTTCCTGCTATTAAAAACCTCTTGTTCTGTTCAAAGATGCTTTTAGACAGTAGATTATCAATTGTCACTCACTACTGCTATGATGAGAGGAAAGCTAAAAGAACAGTGCCAAAACCCTCCTCTCACTTACACTCACCTAATCTATGGTATTGCAGAGTCATATCACTGCTGATGAAGCCTAATTTTACTTTTATTACCTTTACAAATGGTGACCTTTGAAATATCAAACTGCATTCAATTCTACTTTGTAAGTTCCAACAGATTTGTTATTGATTAGAACCTGAAGAATGTCCACTTGCTATCTGAAAAAGCCAGTAAGGTGAACTGTGGTTTTCGAGGAACAAAAAATTTTAATGACCATTATCTCTTCCAAACATGGTTTTATTAATTTCTATTGAATCAATCCTCATTTCAAAAATTGATTGGTAGTGCACATTCAAGCTGACATAAAACTATAAAATTTCTTTTACAATGCAATGTACTTTTTATACTTTATAAAAAAGTAATTTCTATGCCATATTTGCCAGCTGCATTGTTTTGTTTTTCAAGGAGTTTTTTTATTTATTTGTTTTAAAAACAAATTTTACTGTATTTCATCATAAATCTATTGAACTGTTTGTTCCTTCAGTATTTGACCTCTTCTCCATAAAAGTAACACATTAGACTTGACATGATATTATCTCTACAGCCAGTTTGGTTATCTGCTAAATAGGGTGTCCACGCCCTGTGGTCTAACTACCCATGTCAGCCATTCAGTCAGAACTCTCTTACATAAGGGTGGTAGACCCCAACAGCTTGCTCTGGCATCTTGGTGGACCATAGAATGCAAACTCTGGGTCCAAAGGGTGGAGTCAGCCATGTGCACATTGCATTTCTCCTAATAGCTTCACGGAACAGACCAGAGGAGCATTCTGCATACAGGTCCTGCCATCTAAGGTCCTTTGGGAAACCCTCTAAAAATCTTTGTTAACAAAGCCAACCAGGGCATTTGTGTAGAGGAATACTTTGAATAGTACAGTTTTGATTAGTACAGGTTTTGATGTTGATGTAACTAAGTATAAGCTGAAAACAAAGCTCATTAAATTAAGATAACACCTTGAACAGTGCGCTATTGTACAGAAAATTTTGAAATGAGTTAATCTCACCAATCAAGGTATATATATATATGTGTGTGTATATATGTAACAAGTTTAATTGAATTGACTACATAAGACTTTTTGTAAATGGTTATCCTCTCCATATACTCTCAGATAGTTTTCTCTCCATAACAACTCTACTGATGTAAATATATATGCATGTACCTGATCATAGAACCATTCAATTCGAAATGCAAATCATTAATGATAGCTATTATTCCAAGATGCAATTTTTCATAATGTGTCTGTTTTGATTTTATAATCGAAAAGAAACAATGCCCCATAAGATTTGTAAGTAATCTAAAACTGAAGTACGTCACTTATCTATCTTTGGTCGATTTCCTGTATAGAGGGAGGAGATAAGCTGGGTTGATATCAGGTGATTGGGTCAGGAGTTTTTACAATAAAAAAAGTTTGATATTTTATTTTACTATACCTTATATTATGATATACCCAATTTAAAAGTTCAGAGAGTACGATTGGACATGTCAAATAAATAAGCTACAGAGTTCAAGTCTACTCTTACTTTGTGAATTTGTAGATGTACATAGCTTGTCAGTTCAGCTCAGTTGATTAGAGAGCTGCTTACCAATCACTTGGTTGTTATTCAAAATCACAGTAAAGAAATGTCAATTTTACAAATAGGATTGCTTAAACACGATGTGATAGATACACAGTCGAGAGTTTACGCCACTATATTAGGTGAAGATTGTTGTTCTTCTTGTAGTTATGGGGGAAAAGTATGCTACGAACAAATTCAAATAGAGAGAGAGAGTGAAAGAGTATTGAGTTTTTTTTTCATGTTTCTTTCAAACAATTTAGAAAACCAAAACCTCCCAAAATGTTTGAATCTTATCCACTAAACAAAAAATTATGAGTTTTAAATCAAAAATGAAGTGAAGACTTAATCAAAATTTGAGAAAAAGATTTTGAAATAAAAAAATTCAAATCGTTACAAGACCAATACCTTTTGGCAGCATGTTATTTTGGGAGTGATCATTAAAAAAGTCTTAATTTTTCCAAAATAAGTGTTGGCACTGCTGGACACAAATTATGGGACCAATTTAGCATGAACTTACACTGCAAATTGATCCCCACTAAAACCTATTATGGGGAGGAATTTTCAGGAAAGAAAAGTTCTTTTTAAATACGACATGAAGAAAATGATTTAATTTGCAGGCGTCAATATCCATTGTTGTCGCCAGTATACACAATACATACATACATAGCTGGCCAGCCAGACCCATTTAAAAACTGGAGAAACAAATTTTCTGGATCTGCCCCCAAATTTCATCAATTATTCCCTAGCCTATAGCCTTCCACAAAAAGTCATTGAAATTCATTGAGAACTTTTGAGGATACTGGGTGAACAAACAGATAAATTTGAGTAAATCTCTCAATCTGAAAGGAAGTTCTGGATCCACTCCAAAATTTGATCAATTATCCCTTAGCCTATGTGCCACCATCTAACAAAAGTTAATTGGAATTCGTTGTAAGCTTTTGGAGATATTGTTTGCATTAACGAATAAACATTGTTGAAAGCATATATCATCTTTCATTGGCTGAGATAATAATAAATGAATAGATGATTATTATCATCTGAATAGTATTTAGCAACTCGAGTTGTTTGAAATGTTTTTTCTATTTATTCAGTTGAAAATCTTGGAGAAAATCATCCTCATATATATGCGTATTCCTTATATACTAATGTATAGTAATGTAACATAAGTAAAGGGCATTTGCTGTGTGTTTGACCCTGACTTTGACTCTGAAAAGCAAAGTCCTTCATGGGCCAATTCTCAAGACTTCCAGGAATGATGAACTAATTCATTGTGGCTCACCAAGAGAAAAAAATCCTGTTATCTGGAATTCTCATCATAGATTCCAAGCACCTGCCAAGGATGTCAAGAACTGAAGCTTCAGGAAATCTACGTACAGCATTAAGCCTCTGCCTCTTGTATTTTCTTGGAATAATTACGATAAAATATTGCTTCCAATTGAGAGATAATGGTTCACTAGCAATGTGATAAAGAGGCCATTATCATATGTGTACTACCATTGATATCCATCAAAAATGAATGTATGAATGTATAGATCGGCACTCCTGCCTAGGATACAGTAAGTGTGTGTTCTTCCTGGAATGAAAGTGTTTTTCTGCCAAGGATCAGAGTAAAGTATCTGAGCATTGATTGAAAAGGGTTAAGTACACACACACACACACACACACACACAAATATATACATATATGTATGTATATGTATATGGATTATAAATTGTGTTATATAGAAACTTATTTGAAATGATCTCCCGTCATTACTCAGTTAATATATCATTCAATTTAGACAATAGATAAAATAAACAATTTCAGAGACTGGAGCTGCTGCAGGAAATAGAACCTGTTATCAATAGAGTAGCCGCTTCAATGTAACAATACTCTTATCATTGAGCTAAACAACCATCAGTAAAGTATTTTCTTTAACTGTTTATTCTATTTACGTTATTCAAATTGAGTGATATATTAACCGTGTAATGACTGGAGATTATTTCAAATAAGTTTCTATATGATATAAGGCAATTTGTAATTCATTCTGTAGACCAAATATGCCCATTTCTCAATATATATATATATATATATATATATATATATATATATATATATATATATATATATATGGATGCTGATTGCATTTTATATCTATGGATATTAAAGTATACACACATAAACACACACATGAACTGGCTCATATATGCAGGCACGCATATATGCATATTTATCAATAACGTTTTATATAATTATCTATTCAGTAATTTGAAAAATATGGCTGTAACAATTTCTTTCAAATACATGTGTTTAATGGAAAAGCAAATGCTTTATCAAGGAAGATGATTATATTGGAAAATAGATATTTATTGTGTAAAATAAATTCTTTTTCCATCATTAAGCTATTAACATATTGATGTACCTATACATGTATATTTATTTATCTACTTGGTAAATTTTATATCATCATCATCATCATCAACACAGCCTTAGAAAAAATTAAGAAATACAATTACCTGGATCAAGCAATGAAGCTAGAGAAGGACCATAGAAATGAAATAAGACAGCACATAAGAGTTGGCTGGAAAGCATTTGGTATAAATAGAGACGTACAGAAAAGCAAATTGTCAATATGCTTGAAATGTAAAGAAACATTCAATGCTATAACTTATGGGGAGTGAAACCTGGAAACTTACAAAAGCATCAGCAAATAGCATAGATATGAAATGAACAATAAGTTCTCAGTTGGACTTGAACTCAGATTTCTTTTGCCACAACGAAGCCTGGTCAAATCCCCCAGCTGGTCTGTTATCCGAGCTATTTTTTACAGAAAGTTTAATCTAACCTTTAAAAACTTACTGTTCATTCTTAAGCTCTCAGGCACCATGTTTGTTTGGATATCTGCACTGGTAGTATCAGTGAGTCAATTGCCTTTCTTCTTTTTTTATTAGACAAAAAAATATAACTCATAAAAGGCACAGGATATTTTGTTTATTCGGTACAAAACTTTGGAATTTTTTTCCAAAATCATTTTCAGTAACAAATGCAAAAACAAAGCTGACTTCACCAAATCAAATATTTCTAGAAATTTATTTGTTAATTTTCATAATTCACAATAAAACATTTTTAACTTTATTCTGTAGTTTCCATACATTTAAGCAACCACTTTAGAAAAGAACTTTGTTTACACAGAGGAAATTTATCTATTTATCTATTTATGAAATTTAACAAGAAAAAATCTTTTTTTTCATTAGAGTTGAGAGAAATTAAATTTTCCAGCAAACACTAAGGATAATCCATTGAGTCATTTCCACTGATATTTTGCGGAAGGATGGGCCATGGACTAAGAGAAAAATGGATATTTTGCAATTACCTTCCTAACAGCTCTATATGAACTGATTTTCATTCAGTTTTTAGTGACAACGGCATTGGCATAGATATCCGCTCTCTGAGTGATTTCTAGTTTTGCCATAAAAATTTAAAATACCTTCTTCTATTATTCTGGAAAGATGAGGCTTTGAAAATAATCTAATGCAAGCATAAACGCTGGATTCTGACCCCCTCCATGGTAGGTTTTCAACCTATGTATAACCAAATTGGAAAAATCTGATGATTGGACAAGTATTTCCCAAATTGGGCGGGTCTCATGTCAGGTGTAGCTGTAAATGGTGGCATGGTGCTGACATGAAAGGGTTATGTTGGATGGCAACACACGTCAGGTGCCAATAATGTGTATATTTAATGTGTTGCAAGCCTTCTGCTGGCTGTCATCCACGCAAATGATGAGTCGTAGCTCCCTGACAACCAACAAGTAGAGCACTTGAACTTACTGATGGGTGAAATGATAGCTGTCGTCCAGTCCCAGCCCACTCCTGGTACCCCCCCTTTTTTCTTGTTCTTAACTACCCTCAGTGCATCCTACCATCACCATCTGCATCTTGCTCAACACTACCATCGTCGTCGTCATCGTCGTCGTCGTCATCATCATCATCATCATCATAATCATCATCATCAATGCCTCTCGTAATCATTACCATCTCTACCTACCACCAATATCATCATCAGTATTCCCTTACTGTCTACCAGGAATAGTATCTTTCTTTGACTAATACCGTCTCGAACATTAAAGCTCTTGAAACCATTAGTCACAGTGATGGCAAAAGGTATGCAATACATTTTTGAAAGTACATCCCAATATCCTTAAAGAGCTCCATAATTGACAGAATTGGAACCCACAATCTCTGATTTTTTTCACATAACTTTCCAATATTCCATTTTGATTCAATATATTTTTTATTTTTCTATTTCCAAATCTTTAGTTAAGATTCTTTCAATTTCAAAGCAAGAAAGTTTTTGAAATTTATCAGATACTTTTTACATTCAATGAATATCATCAAAGTGATCTCTCCAATAGAACCATTGTCTTAAATTGAATGGTTCCACCTTCATTCATCATTGTAACTTTTATAAAGGCATGAATTCACACATTCCAGTGTCCAGTCTAATTTCTATATGTTTTGTCTTATAATAGTCTAATCATGGGAGAACACAATAATTCAGAATGAGAATAATGTAACAAAATTGATTTTTCACATTTTATATTTTTCAGCATTTTTGTATCTGTCATATTATAATTTAGCTACATTGAGTGGTGTAAAAAAGGAATGCAGAGCTGTCTGCTTTTTACTGGCGGGGAAGCTTCAAGTCTAGCCCTGCTCCGTCTTGAAGAACTTTTAAAGATCTAAAATATTTATCAGACATTTTGGGGCAAAATTGAATGAATATTTGGACGTATGAACTGATTAATCGTTCTCATCAGTGAACTGTTCAAATGAAGAATTTTTGTAATTTATATACAGAGAGGGAATGTTTTTCCCGACTCCAAAATTTAAGGGAACAATATTCCAATGCCTCTCCACAGCACGAATTCACTGGCTACAACCATCACAATCACACCCCACCCTATCCCCAAGCAGTCAGTACAATCTTCTATTTGTAAATTCTACAATACCATTGTGTCATTTCAATCAACATCATCTTCGTTCAATTGCAAGAGATTTCAGGGTCTGGGGGTGGGGCTTGGCTGCTGGAGGAGCTTCCTACAGCATTTAGTGAGATTTGATAAAAACGAACATTTTCAATACATCGACATGCACTATCACTTAATTGGTAAAATATGACACCAAAGGCTGAATTATTATTTATGCCATTCATGTAAGTACAAATATATCCTATTGTGTAATGTAGAAGTTAAATTATAATTCATAATGCTTTTTGGGGGCCCCACCCTACATCGTGGGTCTAGGCTGAGCTTTCAAATAGCATCTCTGAACATAATCACTCATACTGCTACAATTATGGTAATGGTTTGGAAAATTTAATCAGGATTCTCCATCATCATCATCATCATCGTTGTCATTGTCGTTGTCGTCATCGTTGTTGTCGTCACTATTGATGTATTTATGACCTTTGTCCAACCTCATTACCAATGACCACCCCAGCTAATCCAAAACAGTTTCTTCATCTTATTTGTTTTCATCACAATATTTGATTAAACAGTGTTTAAACCAGTCTGTTGTCGGTAGTTGGGATTACTGCAGAGAGCTGCAGCATAAAAAATATAATGTGAAAAGAAGCAGCTCATGTGAGTTTGTCAAGGGATTGCATAAGAAGACCAAGTGTGGAGATTAACTCAATGTAGGAAACAATGTATAAGAGAGCTAAAGAACTAAACAGAATGATGCCCATTCAGGCCTCCCATATCTAAGTTCCATAAGAATGCATTGATCGAATATAACAGACAAATATAAACATGTACACATATACACAACCAGACAGATATTTTTGAGGGGGCGGGGGCTGAAATCTGGGGGGCCTCTGCTGCTGCACTGTTTGCACTGTCTTTAGAACAGCCCCGATCAGCAAACAAAAGTGTTAAGAGATTGGATCAAATGAAGCCAAGAGATCTGAAGATGGCTTTAAAAGAAACAAACTTGCTTTAGCCAGGGGCAAACTTTGATCTCATCTGACTTGTAATATCCAAGGTATTTTATGGACTTATGAAAATATTTTCATTTGAAGAAATTATAATCTGCCATGCAAAGCACAAATGCTCTAAATACGCATGATCATAGAGACACACATACAGAAAAAAGAAAACATTGCCAAAGACGTTTGTTCAGAGCAGAACAAGTCGAAAACATTGCATGCATAGAGCTATAGGGATGATTGTGGTTAGCAAAAACACGATAAAATTCAAGAAAAATTGTTTTGCGTTGTTGTTCTTCGACTTAAAAGAAAAAACAAACAGCAGCTTAATATCTTAAGGGTTTCATTCTTTCTTTTCCATTTTTGCTTTCAAAAATCTGCCCTAAATGTAAAAGAAGGAGGAGGCCTTTGGGGAATTTCTGAATAACATTCCATACTAACTTTCTAGACTTTCTTCTAAAGATCAGATCAGCATTGTCTGTTGTGGATTACCTCCCTTTTATTCTCCTGACACTCGGTCTTAGCCAACTGGCAGTATCTCTGAATGTATATATATATCTATATATATATATATATATATATATATATATATATATATATAAAAATACGTGTATTTGTATATATATATATATATGTATATAATATCTTTATTAAGTCAAGATTGAAACTGAGCCAGGATTTGACCGCAGATGATTCCATAATGCATAAAGGTAGCATCAGCCTTTGAAACTGAATAAAATCATCAATTCTGATTTTTGCTTTTATTTATTTCTTTTGATTTCTTGGTGGCTCAAAGAATTCTGAAGAAAACGTTCGATTTGATGCAAACATCTGCCAAGCGTCTTTTGTTCCTTCAGAGTTTAAAACTAGTTGATTCTTTCTATTACTTACTGCCAGAGAATTTATTTGTAAAATCTCAGCCTTACTTCTTTTCTGGTTGAAAATATCCACGTTGAATTCGTATAAAGAATTAAAAATTTTTGTTTTGGACAATTGGAACTCATTTTCCCATCTTTAATGTTGTCAACACAATGTTTTGCCTGATCCATTCTTCAGTCCTGGTCAGGTGAATAATTCAAGAAAGAAGTGACCCCTTCTGGATGGTGGTATGACTATGCTTGATACCTATTTCTACTGAAATGGATTAATTTGGTCGGTATATCAACAGCAGCCTTTTAGTGTCCATTGTTGGACATAGAACTTTCCCAAGATTCACTAGACCTCTCTCTCATGAGCATTTAGGAGCTAATACTTTCTGAATTTGTCTACTTCAACATGCCATATTTGGGATATCTTGATCTCTTGAGATCTATCTTGTGAGTCATTATGTCCATCAGTTTTCTGTTTGTCCTTCAATATAACCAACCCATTTGCTATTTGAATTTTGGATGGTTTCTATATCTCTGATTCCTGTCTTTTCTCTAATATACTGAGCTGTCTTGTGATCCTTCCATGTGATGCCTAGCATGATTCTTTCCAGTGCACATTGTATGGTTCTCAGTTTGAAGGTCAATCTTTTGGTTTAGTTCCAAACCTCAGCTCCATAGTTGCATTGGTTGTAGACACTTCTCAATGATCACAATTTTTCTTTGCCAGGAGAAAAAAGATTTGCCTTTTTTAATGATTTACACTCCTTAAAAAATGAACCATCTCTAACATTATGCCAATAAAAATCCAGGGTAGGAAGAAGACATACATTTGTCTGAACAAAAGTTGGGATGTTTGTGACTTTTCTCAAAGTTATAGACAATTGTATCAAGAATATATTCAATAATTTGCAGTGTTTTCCATTTACACAGAAGTTTGTCAATTTCTCTCTGAATTTGGAAGTGAGTCACTATCATCACATTCAGATTCATTGTTTCCTCATCTTGGCTGTTGGCTGTTTGCATGTTTACAATGTTTCAGATGTTACACTCTATGACCTTCTTCAGAAGCCCACCATAATGGAAATTCCAAGAACGTATTCTATTATGACAGGCATCTAAAGAAAGCTGTATTTACCATTTTTACGGCTTACCTCATTCTTAGACTATTTCAAAGTGAATTTTTTACTTTTCTCAAAGTAAAAACTGTGTAATGTGCCAAAACAGTTGCCTATTTTCGTCCATTGTCAATCTTAAGTTCAATTAAACAAAAATATATCCTTTTTGACAAAAAAATGCACACTGGTTTTATAATGAAGTTGATCAAAACTAAACAATCATAATGCCATCAAACAACAAAAACAGAATAAATATTTCAGGGCTAACCAATATGTTTGTGTGTGTGCAAGTGTGTTTATGTATGGGTATTTGTATGTGTATGTACGAAAGAATTGATTATTAAAAACAATCTAAAACAAGAAAGTATTCAGAGAGCGCATACTTTTGCAAACTCTATACACTAACTATAATCAGAAAGAAAGTTATCTCAAAAGTAGCTACGATACAGGGAAGTTAATTGCGTAAGTTTTGATTCTTCATATTTCAAACTATTGTCTTCAATGAAAAAATATCTTTGAACTTCATGGATCTGTCCCCGAGTCTTATCAATATCTCTCAGCTTTATAGAAATTCATTGGGAACGTTAGGAGATATTTGATGACCTAACTTGTTCATCTGTTTGTTACTATTGTCTTGACTCTTTTACAAGTTGAAAGACATTTCTGCAACCATTGGCTTTCTGGTAGAGTGACATGAATGTTGTTATTTAAAGGAACTCTGGAAGCAAACTGTTCACTGAGCTCTACATTGTGCCTTCATACACTGTCTGGCTGATATAATACCTGTTTTTGTACTATGTGGTACTGTATAGGTGGAAGAAAATTGACCAGTAAAACAGTAAATATATAAATGAATATCTTCCAATCAAAAATAAATTCTGGATTTGCCTCAAAATTTATTGTTTGGACAAACATGGTAAAAATAAAAATGCATGTAAAAAAAAAAATTGAAAAATAAGTCTTCATTGGAAATAATTCCTGGATCTCCCCCCCCCCCCAGCATGACAATTTCTTGACTGCATGGCTCTTCCTTCCAGAAAATGTCATTAAAATTCTTTAGGAACTTTTGGAGATATTGTGTGGGCAAACAGACAGACAAATTCATGTAAGTGAATTCACATATTTCTTCCATCTTCATTGGTAGAAGTAAATTAAAGTCATATAACTTGAATTTTAATTTTTTTCAACTAAAATAATGGGGGAGACGATTAGATTTTAGAAATTTTGAGGGGAAAAAAAGATGAATGTTCGTTTGAGCTTGTCTCTGACCAAATTCTACAAAATCCTGAAAATTTTATCCTTCGGGGGAAAAACTGGGATAAAAGAGATGGAAAGCAGCTGTGAAATGATAAGACAATCTTTTAGAAATGGCTATTTTTAACCTTTCTGTCTTTTGTGCCTTTTATTCTTTTGTTACATTTTTAACAGCATTCTTGGAAAATATTTCAGAATCTCCAGCCCTGGCACCTTTCCTTATCCCCAGGGTGGCTAACAAACAGTCTATTCAAGGTAAACCACAAGGAGCTCCCTGGAAAAATATGAGTCAACCAATGTGGGATAGCTGGGAAATGGCACAGCAAGATAAAACTAGATAGCACTCAGAGAGCGTATGTCTCTGTGAATGCCATTGTCATTAAAAACTGAATGTGAATCAGTTCATGTATAGCTATTATACAAGGAAGGTAACTACAAAAAATTCCTGGATTCACTCTAAAATTCAAGTAATTCATCCTTAACCAATGGCCTACTCTTCCACAAAATGCCATCGAGATTCATTGAGAACTTTTTGAGATATTGTATGGACAAACTTGGGCGGATACATAAATGAATGAAAAAGAAATGAAAAAATATCTCTCGATTAAAAAAAATACCTGAATCTGCCACAAAATGAAACTAATTCTTCTTCACCCCATGGTCTACCCCTCCAGAAAATTCTATTTGAATTCATTGAGAATTTTTTGAGATATTATATGGACTTATAGCTATGATGCCGAGAGGATAACTGTGAGTTAGATAAAAGATATGTGGATATAAATCGTGGAAAAAAGGTAAGGAAATGTTTACCACAAATCAGCAAAGCTTTGATGTCTTTATAAAGTGTAATGGCTATCAACCCAAACCCTAACTCTTTATGAAGAAACCAACAGCAAGATCATTATTATTATTATTTGAATTTTTACAACAGTTGCCTGGTGATTATTGCTGGAGATTGAGTGACAGTGAGTCTCCTCAAGTCTCCAGCCCTTCTCTTCTCACTCTCATTATTATTATGATTATTATTATTATTATTATTATTATTATTATTATTATTATTATTATTATTATTATTATTATTATTATTATTATTATTATTAGTAGTAGTAGTAGTAGTAGTAGTAGTAGTAGTAGTAGTAGTAGTAGTAGTAGTAGTAGTAACAACATTAACAACAACAAAAGAGGAGGCACAGCAAACAAAGAAAGAAAAATGGGAACAGGATAAACTATACGGGGAATTAAAAAAAATATACCAAAAAGATTGATGATGAGAAATCATGGACCTGGCTATGCAAAGGAAACCTGAATAGGGATACAAAATTGCATATCATGGCAGCCCAAAACTAATGCATCAGGATAAATTATGTCAAGGCAAAAATTGATAGAGCCCAAAAAACTAGCAAATTCCACCTTTGTAGAGAAAGGGATGAAACCATATAACCGACAAATGTAGTCAACTAGCCCAGAAAGAGTACAATAAATAGACATGACAGAGCAGCAACATTGATACATTGGCAAATGAATTGGATTCCATAAAGCAAACAAATGGTATCAGTACAAACAGGAGAGTGCCATGGAGAATAGAAGCCACAAATTACCCAGGGACTTTGACATCCTAACTGACCAACCCATTCAAGCGAGTAGACTAGACCTGGTAATAGTGAACAAGGGAAGGAGAACCTACCAAGTAATAGATGTAGCTTTGTCTGAGGATCACAGGGTAAATACGATAGAGAGTGAAGAGCTATGAAAATACCAGGACCTTGTGAGAGAACTGAAAAGGTATGGAACATGAAAGTCGAGGTAGAACTAGCGATAGTTAGTGCACTCAGTACCGTATAAAAGACACTGAAAATGAGATTGAAAGAACTGGAAATAAGAGGAAGGATTGAGACTAAACAGACCACAAAACTACTGGGTAATGCACAAATACTGAGTGCTAGAAATATGAGATCTACAACCCCAGCTGTAAGCAGTGGCCTAATAGCCAAGATAAAGACAGGGTGGAGACAGTAAAAACCACAGTGCAGCTGTGATAGGTGAGGATAATATGAAAGGAGGGCTGGAAACCTGAGGAGACTTACTGTCACTCAGCCATCAGTGATGACCACCGGGTAACTGGTATGAAACTGTTATCCATAACACTGCTTTGGACTGTGAAAGTGCAGAGAGGAAGGCTGGAGACTTGTAGACACTTGCTGTCACTCAGGTCTGTTGACCACCGGGCAACAGGTGTGAAAATGCAAATAACAATCATAATAATGTACATGGATACATATAAATGATATGGGGGAAGTTTTAAAGTAAAAAGGTTTGAGATAATTATTTTTAAGGTTTCAGAGAAGATTCTATTTACAATGTAACAATGATGCTAAACTTGACCCTCACTGTCTGTTATATATATATATATATATATATATATATATATATATATATATATATATATATATATATATACACATACACATATATATATATATATATATATATATATGCATGCTTATCTTATATGTTTGTATATAATTCTTTTAGGGGTCAAAAGTGAGAAGAAACTTTTCCCAATTCAAAGTATCTAAATTGAAAGGAAACTTTTTTACTTTCCAAGGGATTCAATAGTGAAGGGAAAGAAACTCTTTCCTCAAGTCTGAAAGCTTCTGTCATTTTTTGACTCCTCAAATACTTAATCTTGTGTAAACTGGTACTTCAGCTAGTATTTTATTCAATATTGTTGAACATCAACTTTAGGGGCAAGAGAAAATTGATGACTTTAGTGCTACAATATCTGTCTCCAGTTACAATTTTTTGAAAGTGGGTTGGGGGGAGAGCAGGGGTGAAGTATACAGGAGGCACCCTCCAGTTTCTCTCCACTCACCTCATCTCCCTGAATCCCTCTTCCCCTGTTCCTCACACACACACTGCTCTGCACAACTGGGTTAGTTACTCACAGTTATCTGATATACCTACCAAGTACAGCAGAAGAGCAGGAGTTAGGTGTGCTTGATGATCAACAAGAAGATAGTATCATTAGTCAAAGTTGGGCTGAGGTGTAATGAATGGAGAAGGGCTATGGTTAACGAGCTGAGGGAGATTGACAAGTGTTGGGTTAACTTTAATGAAATGATCCAACCACAAATTGAGGCTTCCACCAGAATTGAAAATTATAACCATTATTGATTATTGACAAGTATTTTTCTTTTGCTTTAGTTTTAATTGCTTTTATATCAAAACTACTCAGACTGTCAGTTCACGATAGTGAGTAAACAGTGCCGATCGGAGATACTCACTCCTGTAAACTGATGGTCCAAGAAGTAGTGATGAAAAGCAACTAAAATCAAGATGAGAAAAATATTAGTAAAAAAATCTAATAAGTATTCACAATGCTTCATCCAATAAAAAAATCAAAATAATATTACTGACGGTCAGAGTAGTTGCAATGAAAAGCAACTAAAATTGCAATGAAAGAAGTACTAGTAAAATTCAATAATACTTCATAATAATCATCGGATAAAAAATAAATCCTGATAATATCACTACAGCAAATACAACAAGTGCAGGTATAAAAGCAATAACAAATGTGGTCCCAAGAGATCAAAGAAAAATTAAGGATGAGTACAAGGATTGAATTTAATTTTCTGTTACCCTCTAGCCTAATTAGTAGACAATGGTGGTGCTTGATCCAGCAGCACACCCTCCAGCAATTTTTTTTAAAGATTATTATTTTGGATATCTTGAGGGAACCTGCAGGTTCCATGTGCCACCTCTGCAGTGGAACTGTTTTGAAGCAGGATTCCCAAGGCAAAAGAATCTTTCCAAGGCTTTATTCTCCATTTCCAATCTGCACTGTTTACACACTGAGTAGTTGCAATGAAAAGCAACTAAAATTAAGATGAAAGAAATACTTGTCAAAAGTTAAAAATCATCGACAGTGCATCATCTAATGAAATGATTGATTGGCTGAGATGACCCATCTTTATCAACACACCATGTTGGGGCTGATCAGTTGAAAAATTTGAAAAAAAATGATTAATGAATAAGTTTCTCCTCTCACTTTTTGTTGGATGGTGAACACAAAAAAAACCTCCAAATTTTCAGAAAACAAGGTTTAAGGCTGATTGGCACAAATTAAGGACCAATCCAGCATAAACTTACATTGTAAATTGGACTACCCACTAAAAACCTACAGGGAGTTTCAAAAAACAAAAAAATGTAAAAATGTTCAGATCTTGAGCTTCATTAATATGGCCTGTACATTTGGCATATGCATAGGAAGCCCTGCCAGAATCACTTAAGAACTGAAGAAATCTATGTTAAGAGTTTTGATTGACTGTTTCTTACAAAGAGGGAAGGAAAGAATGGGAGAATGACTTGAAAAAGAAAATGAGAAGAAAGTTCGAGAAAGAGAAGTTTGAGGAAAATGAAGAGAGAGAGAGAGAGAGTACCAAATCAAAACAGACAAGACATTATCTGATAATGCCCCTTATAATGATAAGTTGAAATAAAGGTTTTGGAATAGAAAATGACAAATGGTTGGATGGAAGAAAGAAAAAGAAGAGACAGAGAACAGAGGAATGAAAGAAGGAAGAATAAAAGATAGAAAGAAAAATTGAAATTTAGGGGAGTGAGAGATCCAAGATAGAAATAGATAAAAGGTCTGTAAGGGAGTGAGTTTGTGGCTACCAATAGAAGAATGAGAGAAAAAAAATTATGAATGATTGAAGGAGTTGAAAGATAATTCAAGAGCGGATCCTGAAATTAGTGCCCAAATAGAAAGTATCAAAAACAAGAGAGTAATACATGATTTGGGTCGTAGGTTTTTAGCATTAGAATTGACAAATAAGTCGAGTGAAAAAAATTCATGCAACTCGTCCCTCCTGGATCTTTCCACTGGATCTTTGCCAGTTGGAATGGACAGATACATTCAAGTGTCACTCTTCTTTCTTTTTTCTTTTCTAGAATCCTCTTTTCTTGATTTTTTTTCCATTTGCTTGGCCTTGTATCAATTCATAGATCATTTCAACAGAGAAAAAAATCTGTTTTTTTTTTTCTTTTCCATCTTCTACAGAAACGTTTTTTTTAAATTCTTACTCTCCTGACCCACTTATTTACAATTTATTTCAAAAGTGATTGTTGGGTAAAACAAATTCATCTTTGTTCTGTGCTCTTCTTCTCATCTGCCAACTTCAATACAGCTTTTGTCATGTATGTCTTCTACCTTACCTTCTGACAGAGTCAACAGAGCCTCTGGGGACAACTTTGCACCCGCCCAAACATTCCGAGGAGGATAGGGCCAACAGTTTTCTTTGTATACCATCCTCTGAAGTGTGAGTGGGGGACATCTGCAGTGCAACTCCTCAAGGTCCAATAGATATCTGAATACTCTTCCGCCTCTCCAATTCCTGAACAGCAGCCCTGGCATATATACCATGGGCATATACACCATGGGCATATACACCATGGGTATATACACCATGGGTATGCATCCATCGCCTGATCGTTTTTGTGTTGTAGCCCCATGAGATGACAGAAGGAGGCTTGCAGGTGCTACACCTTGCCCAAGGGAGATCTGGAATTGTGCAATGCAGGGGCGTTCAGCTCCCTGAGGTATTTCTACATACCCACATATCTGGATGTTATGTCCAAAACAGATTTTACAATCTGCTTAAACACTTTCTGATTTAACTCATTCAGGCCGGCAGTGCACATTGGTGCACTTTAAATTTCACAGCATTTTGAATGCATAATGAGGTCACATGACCATTTTATTTGCTATAAATGAAATTCATTCCTAAAAATCTTCAAAATGATATATATATATATAACTTCCCAGGATTTCTTTGAAAAGGAGAAATCTTAAATCTATCCATTATGAACTTACTTTGTAACTCTTAAAAAACTGTCCTGAATGAGTTAAACCTTTTTTTCCACAAAAGCATTCCACAAAAAGAGTCAAATGCAGACTTTTATAGTTTATGGGTAATGTCAAGAATGTAAAATGTTGAACAGACAATTCAAAGTACAAACTCTTCGCATATGTCTGCAATATTCTTGATGATTTTATGGAAATGGTTCTTCCCAACTTCCCATTAAGCATAGAACAGAGATCTTGGCCACCACATGGCTTTTCTTAAGCAGAGCGGAATCTCATTTTCTGTCATTACTATATGTTGGTACATCACCTCTTCAAAATAAGGGGGATTAATTACATTTGGGTTCTTTCAGAGAGGTGCATGTGGGGTGACATAAAAGTCAATGGCATGAGAATGGAATCAGAAAAGCAAGCATAAACTCCAGCTTGGATGGTTTGCGCTTACTTTGCTTCAGTGTCCTTTGGAAAGGCATGAATCTACTACCCCCCCAGCTATGAGTCAACAGCAGACAGTCAATCTTGCATGTCAGGCTAGTCCTGTAGAAAGTTTCAATTGCTATCTAAACATTGATTGGGTTTCCATGGATCATTTGAGGAATGGGGACAAATTCATTGCCTCATGTTTTGCACCACATGAATGACTAAGTCCGTGTCATTCAGAGGATCAAGCATATTATATACATATATATATATATATATATATATATATATATATATATATCACTCCTCTATTCAGGGTTGAGCACTCTTTAAGTGAGGTAACTCGTTCATTATAAGCTTATGCAATGCTCTTCCATAGGAATAGATCACTCAGGTTGATGAAGAATTTAAACTAAATAAATATATCGCTTGAATTCAGCCTTACTGACCATCTATTTCCCCAGCGCAGAGGTAGGATATCGGTCTCCGGGTCTGAAGCGAAGGTTTCAATCCTGCCTTGTGGTACTGGATGGGATAATGGGTGGTCTACAGCCACACTAAAGTGTTGTAATACAACAAAACAGCTGTCTGTGGATGACACAATGATATATATATATATTTATATATATGTATGTATTCTTACATCCTATACATCTCCATTTAGTACCAGTTCAGGCCTCAGTTAAACTTGATAAATATCTACTTTTGCAAAGAGAGTCTAATGCATTTAAAGAAGTATGATCCTCAAAATTGAAAGTGCGCTTATCAAGAAATAAGTCCAATTGTGAAAATGACAGTTCATTTGAAAAAGAAATTTAAACTTGTCTTGTTTGATAATGAATTCGGAATGCATTGAACCATTCTGATACTGAAGAAGTCAGGTCTGGTTAATGACTAAATAGAAACCATCTTGTGACCCAAAACTTTTGGTAGCCTCCATGTGGGGAGATCCATTAAAAAATTTTGTGAGGGGGGAATAATGAATAACTTACATACCTTTTGTTGGTCCGAGATTACTAAAGGAAACTGAATTTTCTAAAAACAAATATGAATGTAGCCAGACACAAACTAAGGAACCAATTCATCATAAACTTATATTGCAATCCCCCACTCTACCCCCGCAAATCTTTTTAGGGGGTGATTTTCAAAAAAGGAAAAGGATTTTTTTTGTAGACAGGGTAAAGAGTAAGCCCTCTAGCTCCATTGGTGCATAAGGTGAATACATAACGAGCCAGCCAGCCAGAACCACTTAAAAACTGAAGAAACCTATGTTGACAGTTTTGGTTGACAGTTTCTAATGAGAAAATACGTATCAAATTATATTTTTCTCCTTTTCCAAGTCAGCTTTAGAATATTCTAGAAAACCACACCTTTTTAAAATTAGTTTTGTTGATGCAAAGATACTTAATTTTCTATGCAAATGGAGCTAAACTGTTCAACAATATACATGAGTGTATCTATGTCTTCATTGAGTAGACTTTTTATACATCCACTGATTTAATATCTGTACTCTAGAATCAATATATTCATATCTTCATGTCTATATATTAGTGCCTCTATCCATACAAACGTGTATGTGTGCAGGTGTATGCAAATAAGTTAATTCATATAAATATTGTATATATATATATATGTATATATATATGTGTGTGTGTGTGTATGGATGTGTGTGTGTGTGTATGGATGTGTGTGTGTGCGTGTGTGTGTGTGTATGGACATGTGTGTATGTGTAGGTTGGGGGCATACATAAGTATCATAACATGTGAGAATGTCAGTGTTTTATCAGTAAGTCCATGCCTACCTTGGTATCTTATTGGGTTTTCTCAATATTATTTAATCTTTTGAAAAACTTTAATTCAAAAGCTTATACATCATTCTGAATATTTGGTTAAAATCAGGCCAAGCATCTCAAAGGAAAAGCAAAGACAAACTTATCCTTATAGAATAAACTTTGCATTATCAGATAATATCATGTCTGTTTTGATGTGGTATTTTTTGGAATCCCCCCTTCTTTGCTCTCTCTCTCTCTCTCTCTCTCTCTCTCTCTCTCTCTCTCTCTCTCTCTCTCTCTCTCTCTCTCTCTCTCTCTCTCTCTCTCTCTCTCTCTCTCTCTCTCTCTCTCTCTCTCTCATTGAAATACCCATCCTGCTTGGTTTTGCGAGTACATCTACACATGTGCAGCTGGAAACTTGAAATTTTACAAATGTCCAATAAATAGAAAAGAATGTTGAAATAATGTTAAACATACTTTGCCAATGGCATATTTCTAACTAAATACTAAAAAAAAATCCGTCAACATCATACACTAACTGAAAAATGAATGAAGATATCTACAATGCAGGGAGGGGATAATTGTGTAAGTTCTAATTTTCCATAAATCAGAACATTCTCTCAAAACATGAAAAATATCTCACAATCCCAAAAATGTTCCTGGCTTCATCCCTAAATTTCATCAATTCTCCCACAAAATGTCTTTGAAATTAATGGAGACCTTTTGGAGAAATAGTGTGGACAAAAAGACATGAGTTAATATACAAACCTTCTTTGGTAAGAAATATCACATAACATACATAGCATATAATTATGTCAAAAAATTCAAAATTGAATTTGCTTATTTAGGAATTATCTACAATGTATTTTGGTTCTGAAAAATAATTGCTGTTATTAGAACTTCTTAATTTGATATACTCAAAAATGGTGATCATTTTTCTTGTTTGAGTATTCTTCAAGGTCAACCTCAAGAACTGGTGTAAGAATTACTGAAGATGAGAAAGTTGCATTTGAGAAAAAATTTTGTTTGTCTAGAATTCCTGCCATGAAAGACTTTTCATTTTCGGTCGTGTATTTGTAGATAGAAGAAAAAATTACTTGGACGGTTGGAAAAATATTATGAAAGGATTCTTTTTGGCACAATTCAAACGAAATGAAGCAAATTGCAGATGCTGATCCAGGTGCGGGTCCAGGTGGGGTCTAGACCATCTACCCAACTTGGGCTAAACACAATTCAAAATATTTTTTCAAATATTTAGACGAAGAAACTTTGAGATTAAATAAAAGAAACATCAAGTGATCATAAATTAACCTTTAAAACAGAAATTTTGTTTTCTCATCAAATATAAGTGAGTGTGCCAGATCAAAGATCGCTTTTTTGATTATTGAGTTTTGGAACTTGTTTTTTTTCACATAATCATCTGAAAAATATTTTTTTCTTTTTGGACTACTTATATCTGTGGATCCGTCTCTGCTCAAACTCCTAATCAACCCTCGGGATGAATCCTGGAGCCACCTCAAATGATCTTCTTTGTTCCTCTGACTTTTCAGCCAATGGACATGCAGAACTTTTGGTAACTTTATAGCAAATTTGGTACTTTCAGTATTTGTTTGACTCCAGAGATATTTGGTAGACTTTTGAAACATTTGATACATGTCAAGGTGTAATATTATTGCATTTGATAAATGTCTTTTGGCAGCAGTGGTGACATGCAACTGACATTTTATTTTTCATTGATTAATAAACGACGCACCTTCCTACTTGTGAGTGGGTAGACATTGATTGCAGTGAATGTGTTATGTAATCCTTACATGGATTTCTTTTTAATACACACATTATCTAATGAATATGGGGGTGGGTAGGAGAGAGACGGGGAGAGAGAGAGAGAGTTGGAAAAGGTTGGAAGGGAAGTGATGAATCCATGGGTTATGCAATCTTAACAGGTATCTCTTTTTGACACATTATCTGATCAGAAGAAAGAGACAGAGACAGACAGAGAGAGACAGACAGAGAGATGGAGGAAAGAATGGTAGAGAGAGGGGAAAAAAGAGAGAGGGTGGAGATTGAGAAAGGGAGAGGAAGGTGAGGATGGAGGAAAGAAAAGACAGACACTAGAGAAAGGAGGACAGGAAAAGTGATAGAAGAGAGGTATGGGGAAAGAAGGGGATATAGAGGAGTGAGTAAGAGAGAGGAGATGGAGAGATCAAGGGGAAGTATGAGAGTATGATATATATTATATATATATATATATATATATATATATATATGTATGTATAGAGAGAGAGAGAGAGAGAGAGAGAAGGAGAGAGAGGGAGAGAGAGGAAGGTGAAGAATCTTTCCAAAGCAGAAAAATGCGCCATTTCTTTTTCCATACTTGCTTTTTCCCTTCCACTTGGCGCCTCTAAGCTTTTCCAATTCAATGAATCAGAAAATTTCAACAAGGAAATTCTCTAGAATTAAACCAAAGAAGAGATCGCTTCACCTACTAATGTTGCTAATCAAAAGTGATAAATTCACACAAGTATTCTGTGCTTCCTGACGTTTTGGCTGAAATTTATATGCACATAGTGACTTAACATTATAAATGCCTCTTTGAAATTAGTAAGAGAAAATATTACGTTTACTTACAGTAATCATAGTTACATGTAGTAAAAGGTAAAGCAATCATCTCTTTTCAGAAGACAACTCGCATTGAAGTCTGAACAGTTGGTGAAAAAGTCTCTGGTTCCTTTGCATGAGTCAACCAGAGATCCTTGTGAGTTTCAAGTCTGGTCAAGACCAGGACTTTATCCTGTAAGTTTTCTTGACCAGCCTCTTAGCAGAATGCAAGTCCAGCAAAGGGTTCTTCCACCCTAATCACACAGAGGGCACTCGATAAGCTGCTGAGTGCACAAGGAAATTTGTACAAATGAAGAGTTTTCCACTCTCTTTGCTCATATGGGGAATCGAACCCGGGACTTTCTGCATGCGTGGCAGATATGCAAGTCATTATGCTATTTGAGTGGACGAGTATCCTTTAGTAAGTATCTCTAATATCATTCTGTTCCTTCCTACCTGTGTTTGACTGTTACACTTTCAGTAATAACATAAGGGAAAGGTTTGGTAGTTTAATAAGAGTGTAGGGAGAGAGAGGAAGGAAAGAATGTTAGTTCAATAAGAAAGTACAAAGATTGAGGGGCAGTAAGATCTCTGCAAATGGAATTAACCATGTTTGCATTGCATTTAGATAAAAGCATGGACAAGAAAAAAGTTTGGAAGAGATAAGAGAGAGAACAAAATCTTTCTCTTCTCCCCTCTCCCTTCCTAACATGTCTGTCACACTTGTAGTATCAGTAGCTGCTCAAAGATGGATTAGAACAACCCATTATATCATTCAAGGCCTTTTTCTCTTGCTTAGCAATTTTTAAAAGATGCCTCTAAATTTAAGATGGGAAACTCTGGCTTTGAGGGATTTGCATGTGGCGATTAGAAGCAGCAGTCAAGCTCTTACCAGCAACGAATTGGCCATCAGATATCATCTGCTGTGAAAAGATTATTTCCTTAAAGAGCTTTATTTTTTTCTATCAGTCGTTGCACCATGCAATTCGTACAAACAAGATTCTTGGGTAAAACTTCTGCAGTTTTTGTTTTGTTATTGTCTAAAGCAAAAATCTTGATATGAAGTTTATAAAAAATAAAAGATTTCTCAAAGCAAGTAAATCTGTGATGAACCAGATGCCAAAGTTTGGAGATATATATCATGGCATTATGTGAAAAGAAGAGACAAAAACTCTATATGACATAACCTCCTGAGACATACAGACACACCCACATATTTATATATATATATTACATGTAGTTATGTATGTATGTATGCATATATATATATATATATATATATATATATATATATATGAATGTTTGTATGTGTATCTGTGTACATATCTGAGTGTATATGTGCATATTTGTACACATGTATTTAGATATACATATATGCACACACACACACACATATATATATATATATATATATATATATATATATGTATATGTGTATGTGTGCATGCACTTCTGTATGTATGTGTTTGCATGGATGTGAGTGTATATATGTTCATTTGTATCTGTATACATATATTCGAATCTAGGTACATATATATATGCACACAGATATATATTTGAATATAAATACATATGCATGCACACAAACACACACACACACACGCATACATA
>OY735205.1:1550000-1555000 GCA_963457665.1 Thysanoteuthis rhombus | reverse complement strand
AACTAAAAAGCACCGAGAAAACTTTTTTGGAGATATTATGGGGTGCACAATTATTGCTACGATGCAGGGGAGGATACTTTTTATGAACTCACCACAAAATTTTAACAATTTTTATGTAGCCCACTTCCCTCAAAATTTCATTGAAATTCATTAAGAACTTTTTTGACATGTTGCACAATGTGGAAATATAGCTACAATGCAGCGGTGGTGGCAATGCATGGATCTGCCCCTCTAATTGACTGCCTCTCCCTTTGCTTATTGCCCACCCTTCCATAAAATTTTATAACAATTCATTGAGAGTATTTATAGATATTGAGTCAAGAGTTGGATAGATGGATAAACAGATGGACATAGGTGAATTACATCATCATTGATATCTAAAAATATCAGCTGAATTTATTCATGAACTCCCACACCAGTACGCTGATATCCCTGTGGATTTGACACTTATCTCTACTCAGCTATCCTCTCAATTAACTACTATCCCCACATACCACAAGTCACAGACCACTTATAAATTCACTGTTTTCCTCTATAACCCCCACATCTTGATGGAGCCAAGCTGGGAAAAATGTCAAAATAAAAGAATCATTCGTACAGCTGGTCTTCTGAAATTGTCATTTCACTCTCATGTATAGATATCCATAGTGAAGGTAAATCATTCCAGGACTTCAAGATCTTCAAAAGTTTGTTTTTTTAAAAGGCACTAAAAACTAGATATTCAAGTACAAGATTCCCCCAGGGGCTTAGATGGCAGAGAACAGTCTCATCCAGCAAATCAACTCAAGATGCCAAGAGCATTTCTGGATACTATATGGTCCTCAAGAAGACCATAGGATACCACATTGTTAGTATAGAAACAACCAAAATGAGGACAACAGTCAGAATAAATTTATGTTCAATGATATAGTGTGGTTGGTGCAGTAAATGACAGTGCTGACTATGGAATTGGCAACCTGAGTTCAAACTCGGGTCAGAACTAGTTACGTTCACTTTATACAAACACCCTTGGGGAAGATATGAATCCATCTCGTCTTCAACCTTTCCTAGTCTTGGGAAGACAACCAACATAGGAGAAAGACAACTCTCACAACAATTCAAACCTGGGGCTCTCCTTAAAGTGGTTTGACACCTAATTTGATGTTCTTCGGGCAACCCCTGCAGCCATGTCAATGCCAGGTGTATTGCTCTCTGCTTTCCTGTGGACTGCATCAGGAAGATGATGAGCACCCTAGGATCTCTATGCACTTTGCCCAGGCATATGCTTGAGGGTTGGGGAGGGGAATTCCACTGTCTTTAGGAAGAAAATGGTAATCATTTCATTCGATGATAGTTTTTTATCAGAAAAGTTCAGACAGAAAATAATAGTCATCAACACTATATCATTCCTTCATTTGTCTCAACACTGCAAGAACTTCTGCTGATGACATTCTCACAAGGAACTGAATGAAAATCAGTTCATAGATAGCTCTGATTCAGGGGAAGTGACTGTGAAAAATCCCTGTATCACCCCCAAAATGTGATTGGTTCTTCCTCAGCCCAATGGCCGTCCTTCCCACCGAATTTCATTGAAATTCATTGAGAACTTTTCAAAATATTGTGGACAAACATGATATCTTTATCAGATGAGCCAGCAACCTCACCCCATCTGCTTTGTATTTACTTACATAAGTAAGTCATGTTTTCTTTGATGTTTACTTATATAATTTCCTGATGACTTTTGTGGAGAATTTTTTTGTGTGTATTTCTTCAGACGTTCAGGCCTCAGCGTTTTGTTTTCTTCTTTCTTCCTTTCATGCCACAACAAATGACATAAGACACTCGAGGAGCATGATTCAGTCGAATAATGTTCCCCAAACTCCCCAACAAGCAAAGAACTGAAGATCATTTGTCATCTTGAAGAACGATACTTTGTCATATTCTGACGTTCACAGCCGGCAAGACCCTTGTTTATTATTATTGTTGGCGTTGTCGCTGTTGTTATAATTTTTTTGCTTTGTCTTTTTCATTTGCATGTGTTTTATGTATATGTGAGTGTAGGGCACACATTTGTGTGTAGTATATATTTCTGTGTATATGTATGTGTTCGTGTGCATTCATATGCATGTGCAGGTTCAAGTTTGTATGTGTGTGTTTGGGCACGTTTGGGTGTGCGTATGTATATGCGAATGTATATGTGTGTGTATGTGAGTGTAATGTGCGTCAGTGATCAGGTGAGTGTATGTGTATGTGTGCGTTGGCGTATGTATGCTGTGTGCTTGCATGAGCGTATACGTTAATGTGTTGTTTTGTGCATGTGTATTGTGCATGTGTGTTGTGTGTATTGGGTGTGGCTCCATTGTGTCTTCCTGTCACTGTCATCAAGAATACATGTTTTCTCCATTTGCCACAACACTACTAGAACTAGAAAGCACTCAGAGAGCGCATGCCTCTGCCAACCCAATTGTCATTAATCCTGAAAGAAGATAAGTTTATATAAAGCCACGGAGCAGGGGAGGTAAACGTAAAGAAATCCTAGATCTGCCCTTAAATTCACTCAATTCTCATATAGTTTATACCCAACCTTTCCACAAAATATCATTGGAATTCACTGAGAACTTTGGAAATAGAGTGTTGGCAAACATGAGTCAATAAATGTATGAAAAAGTAAATGAAAAATCTTTCAAAAAAATATGTGACAGCCAACTGTTAAAACCACTCAGCATAACCCCATGAAATTTTCTTTTGGTATCCCTGTGAGCCCTTAGTGAGTTAGACTTTGAAAATCACCTCTTAGTTGCAATAAAAAGTAGCAACAATCAAAATGAAAGTAAATAGTAGAAAAAGATAAATGATACTGTCGATATCATCTAAATTGATGCATTTAATTCTGTTTCTCTTTCAATAATTCTCTTGTCTTTTTAAAACTAAATGCTATCTGATTTCCATCAATCTATCTCTCTGTTTTATAAATTCTTCTTTTGGACTTCAATTTATACCTCTATTTAGGCAAGTATTCAGTCTAGTTATGAATAACCAAACAAAACCTATCAAGTTCCGACAATTTCTAGACAACGTTTTTTTTCAAAGATGGATTTTTACAGTTTAATTATATCTTGATTACATTCTGATCCATCAAAAAACTTTTCAATCATCATTATCCCCATCTTGGTTGTTATTGTTAAAACCTTTTGTCTGTTGTACACCCAGGCTTTTTCCAGGTGTCTGTCATCCTTGGTCACTTTGAAGAAATTTCAATTTAAATCCCTTATTTAATCCAAAGTGGTTGTTCTCATTTCGTTGTCCATCTCAGTTTATTCTTTTAAGGTATTTCATTCTTGCCATGTTGCTTGTCTATTTATTTCATAAAGCCAGAGTACATAATTTTTCTGCACCCGGGGATTGAACCCATGACCACCTGGCTGGTTACAAGATATGCTTAACTAATCCTTTTTATCCACTTGGCCATGCATCCCATATGTTTTTGGAAATGTAATGCCTATGTGGTCTTCTCTTGTTTTCACAAGCTCTTTCTCATGATTTAAAGTAAACAATTGACCAACAACTCAAACAAATACAGATCAATAAACAAGTAAAAGGCATGAGTTTACTTTCCATTTCATGGTAACAGCTTCATGATTGGTGAGTATGACCAAAGATTATGATGTTTACCAATTTCCAGAATATCATATGAAAATTCAATGGTTAGTAATAATATTAGTAGTGTTAACATGATCGCATTATATTCAACCATCCGTTTAATCATATATGTTATGCAATTTCTAATCAGGTCATTATCAATTTTGGGTTGTTACTCATAAAAAGTCATTTTTTTTACATCACAGATAATCATTCCATATCAATTCACCTGATATCTCTCAAGTCCCAATGGGCACAGTCCAAGATTTTGATGAAATTCCAGTAGGTTTTCTGGGGAAAATTGAACTTTGAAAATTTCAGCTTGATTGACAAACTCAAATTACATTTACAGTCACACACCATAAACATGATTTTACCAAATTTGGCACTTCATGACAATGCTATTTAAGAAGATATCTATGAACTTGGTACCTGTGGAATTTTCTAATAAAATAAGCCATTTCCGGTTTTATTTTATATGGTTTGGTAGTTATGGGTCCTCCAAAATGAGAAAAAAAATAGCTTTTCAGGGGGCAATTACTAAAGTTTTGGTCAGCTACAGAAACTAAACTAAAGGTGTCAAAATGGAAATTCTACTGGATTATATTCATTAGATGTAATGCCTTGTGTAAAACTTTGAAAAATAGAGTTAAAAAGCATTAAATACTTCTAATATAAGATCTAAAAAAATGGACCAAATCAAAAAATGACAAGAATTTATTAATTTTAAAGGCAAAATGAACACTTTTTACTGTAATCATCCTATGTTTGGTTGAAAGAGAAGTATTGGTTTATTTTAGGTAGAAAACTACAGGGGTACCAAGTTTCAGCTTTGACAAAATCATGTTTGTGGCCCATAGCTGTGAATCGATACAAATTTCAATTTGTTATAACCTCTAACCCATTCGTTCAATAAAGCTAGAATTTCCATGGCTTAATTTTCTTTGGATGTGATGTCACCAAGTGAAACTTCATCAAAATCTGTGGTGATGCCCATGGGGCCATTCGGTGATTCAATGTAAATAGTGATAAGATTCATTATTATTGGAGGTTTTTGAGTGCTGAATAGCATTTGTGTCTATCCAAAAAGTACGAGTAATTTTCAAGCAAGATTTCAAAATAGGACATGATACTGCTCAAGCTGCTGATAACATCAACAAAGCATTTTCCGTGAACTCTACAACAATTCAAGTGTTGGTTTAATAGGTTTTGGTCTGGAAATATTGATAAAGAACTTTAAAGGAGGCTCAAAGCTGTTCTCAATGATGAAGTATTATCAACAACAATTGTCAATGAGATATGAACAGTAGTTCAAGCACTTTCTGGAGACTTTAGGACTTCAGAAAGTGCTCAAACTATTTCCATTTTATACCTTTAGTTTA
>OY735205.1:1507500-1545000 GCA_963457665.1 Thysanoteuthis rhombus | reverse complement strand
CCTATTTAGAAAACTGTAATGTGAATATGTTTCTCATTTATGCTTGCATACTTTGCTTGGTTTGTTAAGCAAGATTACCTCTAGGGGGAATTTTCAGTTAAGCTATGCTATAAAGTATATTGCTGATCTGTCTGTCCAGTAGATATTTATGCTATAAAATTACCTCAGCCATTGAATTTGGGAAGGTATATGTATTTGCTAATGTCTTCCAGTCTTTCCATCTTTCAATCCTTCCTTCTGTCTGTCCACAAGATATCTCCAAAAGTACAGAATAAATTTCAGTGAAATTTTGTAGAAGGGTTGGCAAATGGATAAGGAATAGTTGGTTAAAGTTGGGAACAGTTCCAGGAATTTTCTTCAGTGGTGACTTATTCTTTATTTTCCATACATTTATACATATACTCATAATTGTCCATATGCTATATCAAAAAGTTCTCCATGAATTAAATTGAAATTTTGTGGAAAGATGGACAATAGGCTTTGAACTTGATAAATCTTGGAATGGTTTCATGCACACTTACCTCCCCTACGTTGTAGTTATATGTCTATACCACAAAATATTGCCAAAATTTCATGTCTGTCAACATGACATCTCCAAAAGCTATCAATAAATTTCAATGAGAATTTGTGAAACGTTGGACAATTAGCTATGGAAGAACTCATTAAATTTTGGGTCAGATATCTTCCTTACAATATATGTCCAAACCCCATAATATCGCCTTAAGTCAACATAATATTCTTGAGGTTTTCAATGAATTTCAAAGGAATCTTATGGAAGGGTGAGCAATGTGCAATTGAAGACGTGATCAAATCTTTGGTTAGATCCATGCAAAATTACTTCCCTGTTAATGATAATCTTCTGAGATTCCTTTTATTCTCTGAATCCCATACTTGTCCTATCAACTGACTATGAACAATTAAAAAAACTGAATAACAAAGTTCTTACGATCGTCTCAGAAAATTTTCCGATCAATGGAGGAAAATCTGATAATACACACCAAAAAAGTCAGCGTTTATGTCATATCTTTTTATATGGAGGGCTTTATTGTCAAATTATTTGATTTATTGTTCTTCTGCCCTTTGACTGATATTGTGCAGAATTCATTGTCAAATGGAAATGCTTTATTTCCCAATTCAGACAACTCTGGAATTATCAGTCTATCCATTTAGTGAATTTTGTTTGCCAAATGATTGAGCCAGATTTTACTGCTCAGCCAAATAACTCGGTAAGTGTTCATGAAGGACACTCAGAAAAATATCTTTCTCAGAAATATTTTGCTCTGTAACGCTATCCAATGTTCAAAGTTATTTTTACGATAAGTGACAAAATTACCTCTGATCTGCCTTACCCAAAGCTGGCCCTTAACAAATGTATGCACGTGAATGTAAAATTTTCTAAATTGAAATAAAAGATATTATTTATGCAATTTATAAGAAAAAAGATACAAATATGGCTATAGAAAACATGTTGATCTTATAATTCATCATAGATCCTATCTGAGAACTCAGAGATTGTGGCTTTGTGCCAGGTGTGCTTTGATTAACAATTGAAATAATAAAAATCAGTTCTGAAAACCTCTTTTATATCACACTGACACCTTCAGACAAATTTGTTAGGTTTTTTGTTGACCTTATTCATTTTTTCAGACAATGTTTTAGATAATTTTGAAGATGGGTTGAGGTGTAAAAACAAACACTAATAGCATTTTCTTGTTTTTTTATACACCTCTACCTTCAGTTTACTTCAATCTGAATTTCAATTGATGCACAAGAAATTCACAGCTTCCCAGAAATCTATCAAGTAATATTCTTCCCCGGGAAATTGTATAAGTGTTTTTTGATTAATATTTTCTGTCGGGTAGATTGACAGAGATTTTAAAATTGATTTCTGTTGGATAGATTGATAGAGCCTGGGGTGGAATTGGGTAGGGATTGAATTCACAGAGCAAAGATTAAGGAAAGTAACAAAACTTTTCTGAATACCGATTCCACTCGCTGCCTGGAATCTGATCCATGGATTCCACTGAAGAACTGTAAACAAAACAAGAGACGAATGGCTAATCTACCAATCAGTGAATCAACTTCTCTGGCCCCTGGGAAGATATTCCCAACTACTGTCAGTTTTGATAGATTTGAACACATTTTCTCTCGATTGGGCAATGCATTAAGAAAGCTGAAGACTTAGAAACTAGAACTAGAAAGCACTCAGAGAGCGCATACCTCTGCCGATGACACACACTAACCCAATTGAAAACAAGTTCCTGGATCTTCAGCCAAATTTAAGAACTTCTTTCAAAGTTTACGGCCCACTCTTCATCATAATTTCATTGAAATTCTTTGAAAACTTTTGTTGATATTGTGTGACCAGCATGAGTGAATGTATAAATACATCTAGAGAAAAGATGAATCTTCCTCAAAGTTCAACAAGTTCTTTATCAGTCCATGGCCCAGCTTTCCACAAAATTACCTCATGATATTCATTGGGAACTTATGGACTAGGCAGAGATTAGGAAATGCCCAAACAATAATGGGTGTACAAGTCAGGAGGGCAACTTCCTTCCTAAATTCAGGAAGAAGAGTGGAGAAAATTCAGGAAAAGCAGGACAAAAATATCAAAGAAAGCCAAGCGATTGACAAATATGCGCACCGTGCACGAATGAATCAGCATGGCTTACACATGTACCAGAACTAATTATCTATGATCATGCAGAAAAATAGATTTTACCAAAAATTATTATGAAAAAATAGATCATTTATCTAAAATTAAGTAAAGAATACCAGCACAAGATTTGCGCATTGTTGGTCCCAAAATGACAATAGAAAAAAATGTAGACACTCAAAGAGAGAAGAATCTGTGGACCACCTGGCTGGTTGGTTTGATTAAAAATGATTGCAAATTGGCAAAAATCACTCCTCTTCATTCTTATTCATGCCATTATAAACTGCACACACACGGTACGTAGCAATGACATGTGACAACAACAAAGTTAAACAATTAAAACTTTACTAACAACATTTTAGAATCAAAAGGGACTTCTGTAAATTTAGTTCCTTCAGCTACATGAAAACTTCTTTGACAATTGGTCAAATTGACTAAACAACATGACTATAATAGATATTGTTAGAAAGTATGTCAACATGTACGCTGGCAAAATGTTGACCAAATAATTGATATTTTTGCTGCTAAGAAAGTCAGAAGCAGAAACTAACCTTACTTACAACTTGTGTGATTTGTATTAAATGTGTATTGTCAATTGATAAAAAGACATTTGTTGGAAATTAGTTCTTGTGTTTTTATCTGTGTGAAACTTCAGGCAAGTCAAGGCTTCTGCCCAGCTCAACCAAGAATTCCCATACACCCCTAACTACAATACGTCAGATTGACTAAGTTCCCGAGCAATCAGCCAAGCCAAGATACAGATTGGTTACACAAAGTTTTCAGACGAAAGGTTTCAGTTATCAGCAAAAAGAAATAAAAACTTTTTTTCCACATCTTTTTTGAATGCATTCTGACAACAAGAGGCAAAAAGTAAACGATTTAAGCATTCATCGTGCAGAGTATCAAGGTGCCTTAAAACCTACACAAATATTTGGCTTAGTTTGATAAACAATTTTTTTTTTTAGCTACCACTTCCTAAAAGAGGAGTACCGTGGAATTGAATTGGACACACAGCTTCTCAGAAGAACACCAAAGTCAAGTCATGTCGAGTCTGGTCAGTACCTAGATGGGTGACCAGCTGGTAATACCAAGTGCCATGAGCAACCAGGGATTGATTCCTGATAGATTTATACGTAAGACTTTAAAAATCTCATGCAATGCTTCCCTGCTAAAAGGAGTAATCTTGAAGGTATGGAATCGGCGAGCTGGGTTTAAACATTAGGTGACTGATTACATTCACACATTAATGCTTTTTGGAAAGCCAGGAATCAATCTCTTCTCCCTCTAACTATGGATAAAACAACAGGGTAGACTGGGCTTTCTAGCTTTGGGAGGCAGCCAGTCTAGGATAAGGACAATTTTGAAACCATAGAGAAGGCAACAGAAAAACGCTCCATTATCCCTCACAAGAACAATTATGGCAATAAAGAGTTTTCAGCTGTTGATAGCCATGATTACCCATATCGCATATGATAATGATAACCACAGGTGTGCCATTGTGTAAAAGCATCCCTCTATTCCCCAAAAGGTACCAACTACAACTAAAACCTGAAGAAAGCTGCAGAGTACAACTGATGAGATGTTTTCACTATAATGACAGTGAGGTTAAAGTAAATCAATGAATAATAATTTCCCAGACTATTCCTTCTGAAGAAGCAGATGTCAGGATCAAATTTTTTAAAAGTTAAATTGCGTGTAATCAAGGTTTCAAGAAACAAGTTGAAACTTAGATAAAAGAAATGAAAAGGATAAAAGTCATCATTTATAATGGTTGTTATGTGTCAATTATTTGAGGATTCAAAAAGATTTGAAAGATTTGAAAGTTTTTTTGACAAAGCAGATTACAGATATGATTTTTTGTCATTATTTCTTGTATACGCAATCATGAAATTATTAAATTGTATAAGTTTTTATACAAATATATATATATATACATATATATATATACGTATATATATATATATATATATATATATATATATATAACCCTTATACATTTTCCATGTTTCCATTTGCATGTCCAAATATCTCAGATAAGAGACAGTCATCCGGTAGCACTTGGTGCCCCACACAACTGCCCATGTTGTGCTTACCCTAGATATTTTCCCTCATCTTGACTGATTTTTGGTATAGAGTTTTTATCAAAGTTTTAGATAAATACTTTATACATTTTTGAGCTTGTAAATTTTTGTATTTGTATCTGGCTTCATCAGAAATTCTCCTTCTTGTATATTAGAAAATGTACTCTTGATCTTCTTGCAGGTTCAAAGAGGTATAGTGGTTACAGGCACTGGAACCAGAATCTGCAAATCAAGTTTGAGCTTAATGCCCTTGGGAATAGCATGAATCTACCTCTCTACCCAGATATGGATAAAATGACGGGACATTTGGAGCTCTATAGCCTTGTAAGGCAGCCCATTATGGGCATGAAGTTGGCAACTTCTCCCAGTAAAAACCTATCATAATGTGGCCCTAGTTTTCACTCTTGTTCTTCTTATCAAATAAGACAAATAAATACAAAGATATTTGAAACTGAAGTCATAGCTGCTGTACAAAGAACAAAACAGAAATGAAGTAATAAAATTATGTCAGTTGTATTTGTTGAATTATCTGGCAGTATAGCAAATGAAAAGATTTGATTTGCAAGTAAAAAATGTATGTGTTTTAATATTTATGTGTATAATCTTAATTTGGGGTCCCTTCATAACCAGAGGAAGATCCAGAATTTTGAGCTGGGGATGGCCAAATGGAAAAAAAGCATTTTCACAAATAAATACATAGATATCACACATCTTTAGGTTGACCAAAATTTTGCATGGGAAAACCTCATTTTAAAATAATTCAGTTCACACACAGTCATATACAGTTATCTGTTTATCAACTGTATATTATCTTCAAAAAATCAGTTAATCATTAGAGGAAACAGATTTACATGACTTATATTAGATGAAATAAAAATGATACATTTCTGTTTTAAAGGTTAAATTATGGTATTATCAGTTTTTTTTTATTGAAACACAATAGCCCAACAAATCGTCCAACCAACCAACCAGCCAGCCAGTTGGGCTACAAATTCTTCTTTCTTTGCCAGGTTGTGTAGCTAAATGTATGTGTGTCTCCAGCTGCACTAGGCCATATTTTGGAGGTTTAAAACCCTGAAAAATTGCATGAGTACACCATTAGGCACAATTTAGAAATGGCTTTTTTTTGTTTTTTTCAAAAAAGTGATTTTGGGAAACTCTCTGATTATGTTGGAGCAACTAAATCCCAATTTTGTGCTGGTAATTTACAGATAATTTTAGATGAAGATAATTTTTGATGTAGGATCCATTCTTTTAGATAAGTTTGGATGAAAGAATGATTTTTTTTAGATAATTTTAGATGAAAGAATAATTTTTTTAGATAATTTTAGATGAAAGATCCATTCTTTTAGATAATTTCTATGAAAGATCAATTGTTTTGGGTAATTTTTGATGAAATTTTTCAGATAACTAGTTCTGGTACCTGCCTGGCTCTGATGATTCATTTGTGCGAGGTGCAGATATCTATAAAGATTTTTATCTCAATATTTTCTTTGAAAATTTTCAATTGTGCTTTGCCCGTGCAGGGGGCTATCTGGTTCCCATGGACCTCCCTGGATCCATGCCTGATAACATATGTTACAAAGGTCCTGTACTATCTTCATAAGGCCCTGAGTCAGGGTGTAATTAACCAGCAATCTCATTAACGCCGTGGAATTTTCTTTGAAGCTTCATTGAGTCTCTTGAAGCTAAAACATCAGAGTTGACAGAGGAGTCGACTGTGACGGATTATCTACCTCCTGGGCCCCTAAACTGGAGCTTTAGTAAGCCTCCCACTGATCTTGTTCCCTAAGCCCTACCTTTATTCAATAGAATGTCACGTAAATTAACTTATATCATTATACTTATGTATAATGTACTACATGTCATTCAAATTATGAATCAATTAGTGCCCTTTTGTTCATTTATTAGAAACCCTCAACCAAAACTGTCAACATAGGTTTCTTTAGTTTCTGCATTAGTCCGGTTGGTTGACTATGTGTGTATGAACACTAATGAGTTAAATGGATGAAAATTTACTTTTTATTAAAGTGGAGGGGCAATTTGCAATATGATTTCATGCTAAATTAATTCCTTACTTCATGTCCTGCAACAGTTATGCTTGTTTTTTTATTCAGACTTTTTGGAACACTGTCCAACAAAAGGTAAGAGAAGTTACTAATTCATTGATCACCCCTTTTTCCAATTTTTAATTCATCACTTGCAACACGGCATGCTGCCAAAAGATGTTAGTAACATGATGATTTCTGTTGAGTGACTTACCAGCCCTGTTCATTTATTATTCATTCTCTTTACTCCTTCACTTGAAAAAAACCCTGTGTCTTTTGCTTCACAAAACTGTCAATAACAGTATGTAAATCCCCAAATCAAAGTAATATTTCAGGTATGATGAAATATATGCAGAAGTTGCAAAATATCATCCAAATACTTGCATGTACAGTCAAACATTTTTTTCCTCTCAGACCGTTCCCTCTTCCAGTTTCCTCAGATTGAGCCTACTCAGCTTAATGTTTTGTCAGTCACCAATTCCCACCTTTGAAAATGCATTTCAACAGTTTTTCACTTCTTTAATTTTAGATTGTTATGGCCAAATCACATAGGATACAGGAGTTGTAATTGAGCAACATGAAGCTTGGTCAGTACCTAGATGAGTGACAGTCTTGAAATTCCAGGTACAATAAGGGATCATGTAGAAAGCCTCCCATAGTGATACCATTAAACTTCCTATGGTGGAGACCGATCCCTACACCATTCTCAATAACACAAGCTGGAACCTTCTGGCCAGCCTGGCTACTGGTGACAAGAAAGGAATGAATGAAATTTGTGTTGTCATTTTGTTCCTGTGTCAACGGAGATGTCCTGACAATGAGACAGCCAACTACAATGCGGGTCCAAAAGAATGGCACACTTCAAGCCAAATGACATTCGAACGACTTCATTTGCTATTCAAGAGACCCACGTGTTGTTTTTTTTATCCCTAGAGTGTTTGGCACATTCAAAAAAACTTCATCACATATTTTAGCAACAATTTCTGGATTAACAGGTAGCAATCCACAATGTTCCACCCAAGAGATATAATTGTGAAAGGCATGTCATCTTATAGCTGCAAATGAATGACGCTGCTTTATGACTTTGTAAAAAATAAACAAAAATATTACATGTAAATATATATGTGTTGCTCTTCGTGTGCGAATGATTATGCATGTGTATTTGGCTGTGTGTTTACATTTGTGTGTGTCTAAGCATGTGTGTGTGTGTGTGGAAAAATAAAGTAATAAACAATAATTTGAATCATAAAAAATACAGAAAGGATGCAGATAAATTGTTTTATTATTTCAGTTTTATCATCTTTTTTTGCATCGTTTTCTCCAATTCATTTTCACACAAGAAGATTTTTTTTCTGCTTTGGTTATGAAAAGTGAACATTTTAAAGATAAGTTGGCTTAATTGATTTGCATAAATAGATATATGTATGATTGAATATTGCTATGGATTATGGTTAGTCCAACAATATGTGAAATGAATGACAACATCGGAAGTCTTGCTGAAATAAATTAAATATTTAATTCCATTTTCCTGGACTTTCTCAAGGCAAATGAAGGGTGAGAAAGGAAATGACTGTTTTTTGATGAAATTTCAATTGTGTATCAGTGGAAATGGTTTGTGCTTTTCTCTGTGTAGGGTGGTAATAGGTATGTAAGAGCGTAGAAATGGGTACTTGAATTATTGATATGATGAAATCGTGGGTAGGTAGGAAAGGGTCACAGAAATTAGAATTTCTTTCACAGAAGAAAAAGGAAAAATATTTCATTAGCCTGAGCTAATTTTCAAGGATAAGTGAGCGCTTTATCTGTGGGTATGGTATGAGGACTTGGATACATATACCAATACACACAAACATAGATATGTAGATGTAATGTGTAGATTGTATATTCATAAATATCCATCGGTATATCTTGGATTGTTCATCTGAAATCATCATTTCACTCCAATAAGAATGTTCAGGCATTTACTCGATAGGAACTGTCATGTGACAAATGTTTTTTGACAAGATGCAGTGTTGGGAGTAATCAATTAAAAATTTTTGAAAAAGAATTGAAAAAATTGGGAAAGAATGCTGCAGAACACAAACCAAGAGACCAACTTGGCATAAAATTACACTGCTAATTGAATCCCCCACTAAAAACTTATTTCAGGGAGTATTTTCAAAAAATAAAAACCTTTTTTTTTGTTGACATAATTAGGAGTAAAATACAAAAATGAAAAAAACTTATGTTGACAGTCCTGGTTGACAGTCTCTAAAATATATACATATGCTCATATTTTAGTATGCATATATATATATATATATATATATATATATATATATATATATATATATATATATATATATATATATATATATATATATATACATATATACAAAGGTAAATATGTTGATGAATATGATAAACTAGCATACAATTCAATGCTGAGGCACCAGCATATGCATATACATAAATACAGAGAGCTTTTTTTAAAATTTTCACTCCTGTTGTTTACTCACTGCCATAGATCGATGGCCTAGGTTAAGTTGTGATAAAAAGAAACTAAAAATTTAAGATGAAGGAAAAAATAGATCATCAATATAGGTACCACCCATAAATGAATCACCATAGCTTGACCATGTACCAAAACTAGATATTTAAAGAATTGTCTGAATTTATCTCAAAAAATAGATCTTTTATCTGGAATTATTGAAGAAATATCAGGATAAGATTTGGGTATTATTGGTCCCAAAATGCGTATGGAGACACAGAGAAGCAAAAAGAGATTTTTTAGATGGCACTTAGTGGTGTACTTGTAAAAATGTGACCAGAAGTGCCCAGGAACACACACATACACAAACACACACACGCACACACACACACTCTAAGAGAGAAGAATCTGTAGCCCATTTGGCTTGTTGGTCAGACAGGCCATTTGTAGGGGTACGATGATTCATTGATGATCTTCAACGAATTATTTCTATTCTTTGTGTTTCTAAATGGCCTTTGCTACCAGGTTTGGCCAAAGCCCTTATGGAATCATAAACAGAATTTGATTTGGGATGTGCCACCATCTTTGGAAAAACATTCAAGCTCTCCTATTGTACATTTCTGATGCCCACTGCATCCTAAGAGGCTGCTTCCTTTGTCCACTCGATAATGGTTCTTATCTTCACTTTCTGTTAACAAAAATTAGAAGAAGAAAAATAAAAGCAAACTTGAAGTGGTTCCCACCTATTCATGCTTGTAAAATCTAAAATGCTTGAAAAGTTGTGCACAAAATTTGACTCGCTGTTGTAGTTTAAAGGAAAGCAATTGTCTATATGGGGCTCTACTCCCTGGTTTGGAATCAGAATTGTACTTGTCTTTGACTGGCTAAGCAGTCCAGTGTGCCCTGCTATTTTACCCATTGCTGGGGGAAGAAAAGATGGATTCATGCCTTTCTAAAAAGCATGATCATGATATTTGATTTCATTGTCTGTTAACTGCTACACCTTTTGCACCTCTGTCTTTCTGCTTAATTTTGCTTATTTATATTTTTATTTCTCAAATTCTTGCTGTTAATAAAGACAAAATTTTAAAAAAATAAAAGACAAAATAAATTTGAAGTCTTGCCAATTTATTCATGCTTGTAAAATTTATCATGCATAAAGAGTTTTGTATGAAATTTGAATTGCTTTCCTTCCTTTCGAAACACAATTGGTCAAATGACTGGCATAAGTTCAAGATGAAGACGAGTCGATGTCTAGACTTGGGATAAAGCCTCCGTTCATTTTGGCCAGATGGTTTGTATGTGTTGGTACTTGACCCAGATATATATCCCGGCTTGAGAAGAAGGAGCTCTCTGCTCTACCCATACTCCGCCACCAGTTTGTAGGTGTGATTGGAGACCCACTCCCTTTCATCCGTAGGGTACTCGGCTGTATTGAGCCGCAGCAACACTTCATAACAACATACATACCTGCCCTGCTTCCTTCAATCTATTGTTAATCAGTTTAAGAATTTAATTATCCTCTTTGAGTGGCAGGTGATTTTCTTCAGTCTCAACCTCACCGACTCAACAACTCCTTCACGCACACACACACATGCACACGCACACATGCATGCACACACGCACATAGAGAGTCTCGGCTGACCCTAACAACTTCCTTACACACACTCACACACATTATCTCTTTCTCTCTATCATAAGTATGTGTGTTTGTGCAAGTGTACATTCATGTACAAAAAAAACATAGACATGTAAGTTTGTCTGTGCTTGTTCATATACGTATACGGATGGGCAAAATTTACACGTGCATACACACTTTCTCTTCTCACAATGCTAACCTATATCTTCAGTATTGTTTTCTCACTGGTGGGCTCTAAGGCCAAAGGATAAGGACAAATTGGCTAGAATCAGTCAGCCAATAGATATATGTGTGTGTGTGTGTGTACGTGTGTGTGTGTGTGTGTGTGTGTGTGTGTGTGAGTGTGTGTGTGTAATCAGTCAGTCTTGACTGGAAGAAAACAAAGCAACAGTTTCATTTTCATTTTCACTTTGAGCTGCCACTCATCACTTTATCAATTAATGGCCAACAATTTAGTCGATGTGCAGAGTGGCCAAGCAGTTACTGGCATAGAAAGCGAAAATCAGTGAACTGAGTTTCAGTTTCAGCGGAAGTGAATCATGTTCACTTTGTGCTGATGTCCTAAGGAAAGGCATGAACTAATTCACCCCTAACTTTATTCACTTCATGTTTATGTCCTAGGTTGTGGGTAGAATAGCAGGGTAGTCGGTTCCCTTGAGTCTATATGGGAATGGATTTGTAAAACATCTACATTGAGATCAAAGATATCCGACACATTGCAAAAAAATTTATTCATCAAAACTGACAGAATTTGGACCGAAAATTAATATCAATACTGGTCTGGTCAGTCACTCAATAGAAACCATCATTGAGACCAACAGCTTCTGCTGCATTGGGAGTGATCAATAAATAAGTTACACCTCTCACATCTTGTTGGGTAGCAATCACTAGACATATTTCCCTTCCAAATTATGAATGCTGCAGGACATAATCTTACATTGTTCATTGAACATCCTATCCCCTAAAGACCTTTCTTGTAGATGTTGAAATTTTCAGCCATTTAGCTCCATTGGTGCAATCCACAGGCATGATACATATATACATACAGACATAACAAACCTGCCAGCCAGCCAGCCAACTCAAAAACTGAGAAAATATTGAGAGTTTTGGCAATGGTTTTTGTTGGTGGTTTCTCATGATAATGTGTATTTATAAAGAAATTGAAATAAGGTTGAGCATTGAAAAGTTCTGAACATAATTCAGAAATATTTAGTCCAAATTCTGTCAATTTTGAAGCTTATATTGAAATGAATTTTTATGAAATGAAAGTATATTTCTACTACTGCCATAAGATTTGGGGAAAAAATCATTTTAAGTTTGTTTTTCAGCAATGATGTCATTTATTGAAGTCAGTGTTAATCCACCAGCAATTAAACGTGTTTCTCTGGCTCGACTGGCAGACCCCCCTGCATGATGCTCTGGCGTCTGCAGCAGGTAATGCTGCTGCCGGTGCCAACTTGGTCAGTCATTGTTCAGATGTTAAGCATGGTGCTTGGCTGGCAGGCAGGGCCGGCTCCTCTCCAACATTGATTCCTTCCCACATCAGGAAATTAAGACAAGCAATGATCTCCTATATATATATATATATATATATATATATATGTATATATATATATATATATATATATATGTGTGTGTGTGTGCGTGTGTGTGTGTGTGTACATATATGTACATATATGTCGATCTCCTATAGAGACAAGATTTTTATTATTATGGTCTGACTCGACGCAGGCCTCTCCCCCAGGAAGGTCAGTCTGCATGGTGCTGGCAAAAGGGTGTGGCTCTGATTGCCAAAAGTAGCCGTCAGCAAAGGCACCCACATCCTCTACCCCTAAGACACCCCCTGTCTGATTTTGCATTTCTGCCAACACCTGTGTTGGCCAATGCAAAACCATTTGTAAATCTGAGCTTTCAAAACAATTGTTGAAACTTTTTGTTTTAACTGTTAAGTACATATAAGAAAATCAAAATGTTAGATCTAGAAGAATAACTACTGTTGGAATCAAAAGGTTTAAGCAGGGCCTCTGAGAGGGGCATAGCCAGTGCATTCAGAAGGCCAAAGAAGGCCATGGAGTTTATTGAGTAGAGCTGTTTAATGAAATTTCCAAGTTAATATGGTGTGTTCAATTGCTAAAAAGGTTATAGAAGATGAAAACTAGATGGCCAAAGAACTAGGGTGTTTGGATAGTGGGGGAGGGATGAAAACAGCTTTGCTCCATCTTCTAGAATTCCTCTTGAGGGCCCTGGCTTCAAGAAAGCAATTTCTTTCATTAAATTAGAAAGCACTTGAAAAGCGCCTACCTCTGCCAATGCCATTGACACTAAAATCTGAATGAAAATCAGTTCATATATAACTACAATGCAAGGGGGGAAGTAATTGTAATTTTTTTTTCCTTTTATGGACTTTGTCATTTCCCTCTTTTATATAACATAGAAATATTTATTTCAATCTCAGTAAAGATTCTTGCAATGATTACTTAAACTAAATCTCAACTTGTTTGGATTTTTCAATCAAATATCGAACATATTACTTTCATTTTTAACAATAAAAAAATTGCCCTTAATTTCTATTTTTAAAAAAGAACCAAAATTGATTTTTACGTTGTTTTCCCAAACATACCTGAATAATCTTAGTAGGTCTCTTGAATAAACAAATGATAAACAGGTCTAGTTAGTTACTCAACAGAAACCATCATGTGACCAATATCTTTTTGTAGCAAGTCATGTTGGGGGTGATCAACTGAAAAATTCAAGAAAGGGTGATCAATGAATAAGTTTTTTCTCTCGCTTTTTGGTTGGATAGTGATCAATAAAAAGTTTTAAAGCAAGAAGAGCAAACGCTATCAGACACAAAGTAAAAAACTAATTTAGCAAAAACAAATCAAACCCCACACTAAAAACTTGTTTTGGGGCAAATTTTAAAAAAAAAAAAGAAAAGAAGTTTTTTTGGACACAATAAGGAGTGAATGTTCAAGATTTCATACTTCTAGCTCCATTGATACCTCTAGTGCATGTGACACATATAAAGATAGGCAAGCAGAACCACTGAAAAACCGAAGAAACCTATGTTTTGATTGTTGAAGGATTCTCATGGTTGACAGTTTCTAATACAGAAATTGCAATATACAAATAAGAATAATCCAGATTTGATGACTTGGTTGGTGGCTGGAGTAATTGTATATTCTCCATCATAATCAATGCGTGGTGTTTGAGCAAGAGTAAACAATAAGACTAAATGCAGATTTTATAGGCAAGAAAGCTCATTTCAATTGAAAAACTTGTGCAGCACAATCTTCCATCTCCCATGTAATCCTGTTATTGACTAAAAGTTTTATAAGTATCTATTTATGTCCAGAATAGGAACCATTGTATATTAGAAACCATAAACTGCAACCAAAATTGTCAAAATAGGTTTCTTTATTTTTCTAATTGGTTCAACTGGTTATGTATATATGAATCAATTTATGCTAAATTAGTCCTTAGTTTGCGCTCACTAATTTTTTGAAAATCAAACCTCTTAGTGATCACTGCCCAACAAAAAGTGAGGAAAGTGACTTATTCCTTAATCATCCCTTCGTCTAATGTTTTAATTGATCAGTCCTAACGTGACATCCTGCCAAAAGACGTTGGTCACATGACAGTTTCTATCCAGTGACTAACCAGACCTGTCTGTTTTTGTATTGTACTTGGTCCTTGGTCCTATAACCCAGTACACAGCTCTTCACCTGTGCCGTGTCATAGGAGCACCCATTGTTTTCACGAGTGTGTCTTGGGTGAGATAGCCTGACAGAGTCCATCCTTCTCCATGCTTCCTCAATCTTACTCTTCATGTTGAGTGCTCAACAGAGAGACATTGTGATGTTTTTAAAGTCTTTGATATGACTTTGCCATGGATTGAACTCATGACCTCCCAAACCAGAGCCAAGCACTCTACTGTTGGGCTACGTTGTACTGTATAATGTTTGAAAGGGCAGCTGATAAGTGGGGGGCTATGAAGGTCAAATAATCAATAGGGTGCTTTGCGTGATAAACAGAGCTGATTGGATAGAGTTTTACAATCAATAAGTCTTAAAACATATGATGTAAACCACCCACTTAGATCTGTCACGTTTACAATATAAGTAAATCATTTGCAGCTTGTTATTGATCCTTTTTGATTTACTTACTTTGAATTCATATTTTACTTACCTTGTTTATGTTCAAGGACACCAAAAATGTAGTCATCCAAGCAAACATCCTTAAGGATTAGTTATTTCAAACAGAAGCATTGCTGAGGGAGGAGGCTAGTTGAAATATCCCCGGGCTCCCTGTAAAGTGGACACCAAAAGCATTATAAATAGTAGTTCACCTACTGCATTTCTACTGACATCATACAATAACAAGGATATTTTCACATATGTACAAATTGCATGAATAATATTTTTCATATTTCCCCAATTAAGTGATAGTGTATGTCTACCTATAGCAATTTTCCTTTCTCATCAATTCTTACACAAAGTTTGAGGGGGTTCCTCAAGGAGCCAAGTCCCCTGGGCCCTCAACTCTCTAGATGTACTACTGTTATCAGAACTTCTTATTCTTGCAAACTCCTTTGAGTGCATATGGAGGCAACCACTTTAATAAAGTTCCAGTAGCAAGAAAGTTTTTGTTATGATGTGGAGTTTCTTGCCCAATGCCAAATCCTTCCCCTTTACCTGGGGTTTGGATCACCTATATTGACTGCCTGGCTGTAGTTATTTTTCCGTCATGCTGAACTATTTAATTTCTCTTTATCCTTTGGAAGGCCTTCAATGAAATAATGTAATTGTCAGTTTTTCCATTCAAATTTTTAATGAGTTGAACTTGAGTCAATTCATGGAAATCCTTAGCAGTCCGCATTTGCATGGATTCTGTGAAGACAACTGTAATACTATCAATTTCCAGTGAAAATCAAAGATTCTGTGGTAACCACATTGAATTTCATAACCTACCTACCTGCCTGCCAAGCTACCCACCAAACTATGCCATAACCCACCGTAAGGTCATTAGGGTATCACTGATGATCTCATCATGAGTATGAAGTGGTAAAGTCAGATGGAATCCACCCCTCTCCTGGTTGGATTGGAATCAAAGTTGACCATTTCCTAAACTGGTTACCAACCATGCAAAGACAATCCAATCTCCCCTACTATTTACTCAGAAATGGATTTATGCTTTTTTTTCTAAGGGATTAGTGAAATGAGAACACAAACTAACTCAGCCAGAGTTTGAACTCAGTCTGCAGATTCCATTCTTTTTGCCTTCAATCATTCAGCCACTCTGCACCTTTTTTTTTATACGAAACTATTTCAAAAGCAGAAAATTCATTTTCTTTGAAGAAAAATGTATTAAGAAAGGAATGTGTGAATGAATTCTATTTCTTGAAGAATTTTGTTAATCCAGTTTAAGATAAGAAATTAGAATTTTGTTCAGAGATTGACGTAGAACTTTGATCAATCTTGGTTTTTATGAATTTGTTGCTCTCACTGTTTTAGGTATTTCGATCTATAAGTAACCTTTTCTTTCCTAAAATGTCTTATTCAGTAAACTGGTGTAGTGTATAAGATCTTGATTAAAATTAGTCCAGAATTTGTTAAGATTGAATTCATGCAATTTTTTTGAATGAAAGAGATGAGTGAAAAAAATAACATAAAAAATATATTTCATTAATCCACAAGTTGATCAAACTAATATTGCTGGGCTGGATTGATCGTGTAGGGCCTGTAGCATTTGTTATAAAGGAGCACTGGATCAAGACAATACACATAGATATTCAAAAAAGATACCTTTTTTACTTGCAAGGTAAGTAATAAATTCTTTTCATATGCTATTGAGACGGATAACATGACAAACATGTCTGACATTTCAGTAATAGCATTAATTGGTTTTCGTTTTGATCTTTGTGCAGCAGCTATGATTTCAGTTCCAAATACTTTTGTGTTTATGCATTTTATATGCATCAAATCACTCTTCCATTCATTACTGTGTTAAAATATCAGCCTCAATCAAAAGTAATTGTTGATTAAAATTGGTAACCTTAAACATCCAGTCATTCATAAAAGTTGAAAGCAGTACAGCACTAAAGTAATAGAGTAAGTGCAGAATCTCTGAATCAGAATTGATAGCTCACAAACATTAGCACGGAGTCCTTGAAATTGCTCGGAGATGTAGCATATGCTAACCTGGCAGTCTTTAGGTCAAGTATAGCTGATTTTACAAATTGATAATCAGAACTAGTGGATGCAAAACAGTATAGAGTTGCTCAATGTCTTTGTGGTTTCATCTCCACTTGAACCTGAAGTCACCAATTATGAATGCGGTTTGTGAAAGAATTCTTATCATTAAGTGTACTACACCTCTAAAGACCCGTTCTAATTAAACTGAGATGCAGATGGAAGGTGGGGTCAAATTTTTTCTTTCTTTTCTACTTTTATTGCTGAATACAATAAATTAAGAACAACAATTAGGGAAGAGATTTTACGTCTTCAAAAAAACGACAAAATTTTTTTATTATTATCTTTCACTTGTATTTAATCCATTTATTTTTCAATTTATCTTTTTTTTTTATCTATTCATTTTTAGTTTTTGGTAAATTAAATTCTGCCCCTACCCTTTTTTTTCTTTCTTTGGTCTCCTTCCTTTACCCGCTTAATGGGACCAAATTTTCAGTTATTATGCAATTACTTCTTTCTTTTTTTCTGAAGCATCTATTTGTGGAGAAAGGCAATGAAGCCAGGTACACTTTGTTTATCAGTTTTGAAGAAAATAAGAATATTATTCTTTCTTTCCTTATTATCATTATTCCTTCTCTTCTCAACTAGTGAATTCTTCATTGGCAGTCATTTTATCTGTGGAATTTATAAATAAATACATGTCCCTAACGATAACACCACAGTCTGGAGGCACAAATTTTATACAGAGAGAGAGAGAGAGAGAGAGAGAGAGAGAGAGAGAGAGAGAAAGTGGAAGAGAGATGGGGAGAGAGAGATGAGATGGAGAGAGAAAGAGAGAAAGAAAGAGAGAGAGAGATGGGAGAGACAGAGAGACCTTGAGTACATCAAACGTAAACATACCCTCCTCCCCCTCCCCCATGACCAATTAAGAAGTGAGTGAAATTGTGAAGAACTGCGTTCCTTGCTGCAGGGCAGCAGGTTTTTGGAAATCATTTTCCAGTGCAAAATTGTTTATGCCGGCCATTATATAGGGCAAAAATATACGCAAGGCTAAAAAACATAATTAAAGGAGAAGTTGGTCACCAATTCTAGTTTCGACTGCTGCATCCCTGCAAATATGGATTCAAGTCGGTTCTAATTGACCAAAAATCGGTCATGAGATATCATCAACTGCGACAACACTGAATGCTTGAATTAGCCAAAGAACTTTTCTAAAGAACAAAATTCTTCCAATTAACACTTTTGCTACAATTGTAAAAAAAAAAAGAACTGTTTTGTTTGTTTGTTTGTTTGTCCTTTGTTTGTTTGTTTGTTTGTTTGTTTGTTTGTTCCATTGAATACAACTTCCTTTTTCCCTCTTTGATTTTCTCTTCCTTTCTTTTCATATCACAAATTTTTAAAAGGCAACAAAATTTTTCCTTCAAAATCTAACATTTTTTCCTCCTGGTTCAATTAATTATTTCTACTCAAGCTCCTAGTTTGCTTCTTTTTTTTTCAATTGAAAAAAAGAAAAAATCAGTAAACTTTTAATGATGTCTCAGTATTTGTCAGTTAAAAGTATATGAAGACCAATAAGATTTATTTTTATACTGTTTTAGTTTCTACCAAGCCTAGTATTCAAAGAAATAACTAAAGGTTTGAGGGCTTAGGTGCTTGACACCTTGAGGAGCCCCGTCCATCATTCAGTAAATTTGTCAATAAAAGCATGAAAGATGAACTTTATAAAGCTTTTGGGTTCCCTCATCCATTGGGGACCCAGGAACATTTTCAATACCACCACTCCCAACTATTCCTCTGGGCAAAGTTTATGGAATAGATATTTTGTTTCAGTTTTTATTTAGGATATATCCAGTGCTCTTTGAGAATTCTATTTAATTCTTTATCAATCAATAAACTGTGAAATTTGAAGATATCTGATGAATGAAATTAAAAGAAAGAGAATAAGAATTTCTTGGCCAAAATTTTTGTTGATAGATTGCATTAGTTGTATTCAGTTTTAACTAACTTCAACCAAAAACATCACTTTTGATTCTATTGTGAAAGTAGTCATACTAGTATGCATTAAGAAATATTCCATCAGAATTGGCTTATTTTTGCTTGTTGACTGAAACAATGAGGATGGAAAATACACTTTATTTTCAACTTGTTATGCTTTTTTATTTTAAAGAGAGTAAATCTATGACTCAAACACAAAAAAAGGTTTGTGCAGCGTAAGGAAAAGGTATAGTGAATGATCTAATGTATCAAAAGTCTTGTGCTGAGCATTTCAAGCTGAATGATGTTCCATGATCAGATAGACCATGAGATTGATAGCAATTGAATGAAGACGTTACCAGAACAGAATCAATGTCATATGAGTTGGGAGAGAGCCAACATATTCAAAATAACCCAAATCAAATGTTGAAAATCATTTGTGCCTGTGTGGTTATATTTGTTGTTACCGTGTGTGACTTCTGGTTAAATGAGGCAAAAAAACAAACTCACTGGTCTGTATTTCTGTGAGCAGCTTCTTGATAAGATTGTGACAGACAATGAGATGTGAATACTTTACAATAACATGGAATGCTAGAGAACATCGGGCAGGCTTCATCTAAATGAGAAAAAATTGAAAGGGAGTCCTCTTCTATGAGCTCAATCAACAGAATAAAATAATAGGTTCAAATAAGTACTGCTCTCAATTAGATCAATTAAATGTAACAACCGATGAAAACCATCTGGATCTAGTTAAAAGAGAAGGTGTAAAACTGCATGTATGTATCATCGTTCCCTGTTTATACCTTCAAAGATTATGTTACAAGATAAAGCACCGATTGGAATTTGTTAGTAAAATCCATTTCCGGTTTGCCAGGGCTGTCAAAGCTTTAATTAGCTTACGGCATCTAGCAATCCCCAATGGTCACCCACCTAGATACAGACTAGGCTCAGCTTTGCTTAACTTTGGTGATTTTATGAAAACGGCACATGTATTAGGTGATCAGATTTTTACAGCTTCACTAGAATATTTTCACTCATCAGGTATATTCACTAGGTATTGAACTTTCAGATTACCTTCTATTCCTGTCTTATTTAATTCCCTGGAAGTCTGCAAAAGGTACCTTGTGGATAGCTTTTCTGAAATTCAAAAAGTTTTAGAAGGATGGAATTATGAAGTTGCCTGAAAGTTGGCATAAGTCAATGATGAAAAAAAAATGTCTTTTAGTTTTACTTAATGAACTGAATAAACCAACTTTGGTCCTGAAAATTGAAACTCTACTTCCCATCTTTAGAAATGAGAAGAGTTCATATAGTCCAAAGTTGGTTTGTTAATGACCCTTCTCAGAGTTAGGGACAAAACTAAACAAACTTTTCCCATAACCGGATAGATTTTGAAAAACAATATTTTGATATCTTTAAATATTCTAAAAAATGATCACTGTAGCCTTGTGGTAGAGTGTTTGCTTCTGGTGATGTGATCCAGTATTTCTCGCTTACATCTGATTTGTAATTTTTCAGCATTGAACAAACAGATTTGACAAAGGAGTAAAGTACAAAGAAATAATCAAAGAAACCAAACAGAGAATCAATAAATAAAAGATTTATTGATGATAAGATGGAAGACATTTTTCTTGTGTTTGATGAAAAACAAAAAATTATTTTTTGCCTTTAAGGTCAATTTATGATTTCTTGGAATTATGTCGGTCCTTTACGTGAAATGTTTCTCTATCTAAATATGTAAAAAGATCGTTTAATTATGCTTAACTCAAACAAGGTGGAGGGGGGGAGATTTCAAACTACCTGGCGCTCCATCCCTGGATCAGTTCCTGCAGTTATATTTGATGTTGATTCGTTGCAGAGTTTACAAACATTATCTCAGAGGAAAACCAAGGATAAAATCTCCGACAGATTTGAGTCGTACAAATCTTGACAGAAAGCTGATAGAAGCAAACACCTTTCCTGACAGAAAGTATCTAAAGACTTACAAGAACGTCCTGATCTTTAGAAAGTCTGTCACATCTGGTCTGGCAGAAATCAGACACAGAGTAGAATCTGTAGGCACAGGAGATTTGTATGGCCCCGAATACCTGTCACCTTTTAGGCAGTGAGATGTTACGAGTGAGATGTTTTTTTTATCATTTGAAGAGATGAGATGTGGATGGCAGCAAATAATGGAAATACAACAAAAAAAACAAACAGGGAAACAATTGGCAGTTGGTGATATTATTGTATTAGGATGAATCTTTTTGATGCATTATCAGTTTTTAATCAACTGATAAAACACCCACAAAGACATGCACAAACAAACACATATACAGTCACAGTCACTCACATGCATACACATCACACACATATGCATGCATACATGCATACATATACTGTGTATGCTGGACTATAAGACAAATGATTTACAAGCATATTTGAAAGACTACCACTCACAGCTACTCATTGAAGCCCCAAAAGGAGTTTGTATCATGCTTCAGTAGATGGTTCCCCAGTCATAATTGGACACAATGTAATACTTCTGTGATTTAAAAAAAAAATTATATGTCCGTCTTAAACACTGGCATAAATGGTAACTATACAGATTAATAAAGAGGTATACGTATGTGTGTGTGTTTGTGTATATATATATATATATATATATATATATATATATATATATATATATATATATATATATATATATATATATATATATATATATATATATGTACATGTTCAAACAAAATACTTATATATACATATGTGTATGTGTGTATGCGTGTGTGTATGCTTGGCTTATTCTTGCCTTACCATAACTTTATCAAAAACTAATACTCAAGCAAAGATAGATTTTAATCTGACATATTCTGAATGTGTCAGTTTGAAACTTGATTTAATCAAAATGAATTTTAACTAGGAATCATAGAATATATACATGCATCTAAGACAATCTCTTTATATACTTATATATACTGATCCATGTATGTACAATATATATATATCTATATCTATATCTATATCTATATATATATATATATATATATATATATATATATATATATATATATATATATATATATATATATATATATCTATATCTATATATATATATATATATATATATATATATATATATACACATGAATGAAGTAAAATTTACAAGGATATTTAATCCTTGCACTCATCAGCAACCATTTTTATTCTTGTAAGTATTAAAACAAAATGATAAAATATGCAATCTCCTCTCAATATAACTATCTATTTTTTCAAGGAAGCACACACTGCTAAAAACATATTAGAGCATATGTATGAATATTGACCATGTGATTGGGAAATTGCTCTCTTACCAACTGAGCCTAATATACCTACAAATTTACCAATTATATATGAAATACAAAAGTTGCAATGATAATTTTCTGTCAGGATAGAAGTAGGAAAGAAGTTTGTTCCTGCAGAAGCCAAGCCTGTATATCTTCACATGCAAGTTTGAATTTAAAAGAAACACTGGCTTATTGGATGCACCCTATGAAACATAGTGAAGAAACATACCTTCAGTCTGATTTTGTCTGAATTGTAAAACTAGGTTGATTTATAGTTTTTTCTCAAGGCTGATCTACAATTTGTAAAATCAGGGCCAGAATTAGCTAGTTCGGCTCCTGTAGCATATGTTACAAAGGACCCCAAGTAAGAAAAATATACATGAGTATTTCTTTTACTTGCATTGTAAAGTAATCAAGTTATTTTTTCTGCTCTATAGCTTGATAATACAATAAATATGTCTGACATTTCAGTAAAGTACTATTTGCTTTTTATTTTGATCTTTATACAGTGGCTATGACTTCAGTTTCAAATACTTCCTAATCACCCAAATTAAAAGATGATTGGATATAATCATTCATGAAAGTTGAGGTCAGTAATAGAAATAGTAATGAAGCAAGTGCAGAATCACTGAATCAAGATTGATTGCAGGTAAGCATTTAGTGTGGGGCCCTCAAAATTGCAGGGCACATAGCACATGCTACTTTTTGATACTTACTTAATATGATACTGTGTAAGATGCAAGGTGATCTTGAGGGGTAGATTTTTGGAAAAAAGTATGTCTAATATAGCATGAAAATAAAGATATTTTATGATAGCATAAAGAGGAGAGTTTAGAGAATCTATGCACATAGACATTTACATCAAGATTGACCAATTGGATATAGACACAATTTCAGAAGATATAAATTGCAAAGCTCATGAACAAAATGCAAACACACACATTCTCATATATATTCACACAAAACATTTATATACCTATATACACACACACACACACACACACACACACACATATATATATATATATATATATATATATGTATGTATATATATATATATATATATATATATATATATATGTATATATATATATATACATATGTATATATATGTATATATATATATATATATAAATATGTGTATATAAATATACATATATATATACACATATGTATACACACATATATATATATATATACGTGCATGTATATATATATATATATATATATACATATGTGTGTGTGTGTGTGTGTGTGTGTGTGTGTGTGTGTGTGTGCGTGAGTGTTTCTTGTTTCTCAGTTGTCCAACTTTTCAGCAGTTCCTCTACATGAATCCGTTTAATCCACATGTGCCGGAAACTGGTTGCACTCAGTGTAGAAGAGTCTGACTGGACAGGAGGCACCAAACCCAACGCACCTACCCCGGCCCTGCCCTCACACCAGAGACACAGGCGTATTATATCTATATTACAGTTTGGCCATTCAAGGTGAACTACATTCCACTTGATAGACAGGTCACTCAAGAAGATAGGCAGAGTCAAGTCCAGAGGATCAGGGTGTGGCTGGGGTGTGGTCAGTAGGTAAGGGAAGTAGATATCTCATCCCCCTTCACCAATGAAATAAGCCCTCATTCAAATGCAATCAATTCATCTATAAACAGCCTCTGTACCTTTTGCGGCAACCAACTCTCTCTCTCTCTCTCTCTGTCTCTCTGTCTCTGTTTCTATCTCTCTCCCCTTCACCTCCTCACTTTCTCTTTCTCTCTCATGCACTCACCCATTCTCTCTGCCTCTTCATTCTTTTCCTTTTCTTTCAAACATTGTCAGACCAAAGTGTGGAGATGGACACATCTCAACAACTAAACTACGACTCCCTGACTCCCTTCTTACTTCCACCGCCACACAAACCCCCCTGGAACAATTGTGAAAATTTCGTCTTATAATTAACGGGCCAAGTTGGCAAAATGATGTCCCGTTATTGATCATCTCAATCATTTGTTCGATCCAACTCCAGCCCCCATCACTCTCATCTTCTTTGTCCATCCTCCTACCCCCATACCACTCTCATCTTCTTTGTCCATCTCAGCTTTGGCCAAAATAATTTAAAGCCAAAATCTTTGGAGAAAGTCAATGACATAGATATCAAAACTTTTACTTCTTCCTTTTGTTTTTGCTATCTCTATTTCTTTCTTTATATTTTTAATTATTTCTCTTTTTTAGTCTCTTTCAACAGAAATCTTTATTGTCAAACTCCAGCTCAAAGTTTTTTCCCCACTTGAACAGGAATAACAAGAATGATCCTCACCAAAATGAGGAGTGTAAACCGATATGTAAAATCCATATTCCCCTACAGGGATTCGAATTTCAAAACAATTAATTCCCAGGAGGCAGTGTAAATCACGGGGCTAAATTAACAATTTAATGAAAATTTATCATACACAGGCTTATTTGATTCTAATAGATAAATATATTTATACAAAAAAAGTAAATCTGTATAATTTTTATTTGTTGGAGCTGAGTTTGACCCTGTAACAGCCAGTCTTCTCTCATGGAAAAATCGCTGTCCTCCATCGTCTGCAATATTGATACCAAACAATATTTCTACAAAAGTGTGACTCTCTTTTGCTTTTGGTTTGATCTTAATTGCAGAGATTCATGGCTTTGATAATTGACTCAGTTTCAGTAAATATTTGATCAAAAGCAAAGAAAAGAAAATGTATTGGGATACATCAAAAGTATTTTTGTTTTTTTACAGGCTTTTACTCTACGGATTATTTCATGTACACAACTAAAGACCAGCTATGACTCTCATATATTATTAACATTATCATTATATATATATATTGTATCATTATCAATACTAATCAGCCACATCCTTTGTTTTCAGATGTTATAATGACAGATACAAGTATTGAGAAACTGGAAATTTTGAGGCATTATTTCAAAGTGGGCCTCAAAGTCACTGAAGCTGCTCACAGAATTTTGGAAGTGAAAAAAATGAAATAGTATCTGACCCTACTGCCCCAAAGTTGTTTGAGAATTTTTAAGGTGACAATATGTACCTTGAAATAAAGCCCAGAAATGAATAATTATCATTTGTTGATTATGATGGTTTGTAATGCAAAGTAATGGAGAACCTGACCATCAGTACTCATATAGCTAATTTTAGGGATGATCAATTGAAAAACTGGAAAAAGGGGGGATCAATAAAATGGTTATTAGTCTCCCTATTTGTGAGGAAGTGATAACAAAAAATCCCCCCCAAAAAACAATAATGTTGCTGGGCACAAAATAAGTGATCAATTCAGCATTGAAAATTTAATCCTTTCTAAATATGTAATAAGGAGTAAATGCTTGAATTTTCAGCCCTCTAGCTCCATTTGTGCAGTCTATACATGTGTCTCACACATGAATAGTCAGACAGTTAGACTAACTCAAAAATAAAGAAACCTAATTGACATTGACAGAGTGGGGCATGGAGAAAGAGCCTTTGGCTTGTATTAGTGAGTGTAGAGATCAGTATCCTCTTCAGGATTAACAAGATTGCCACTGGAGGCCCTCTACATGCTACCCACCAGCTTTTGGCATCTGCTATTACCAGAAAGTCACCCTCCTAAGTATTGACCAATCTTGATGTTGCTTAACTTCAATGATCATACAAGAATCAGTGTGTCCAATGCAATCTGGTCATAACATGTAGATAGAATCCTTAATGACTGCATAACCTTTATAACCTTTGACCTAGATAGACGAAATTTTTTCATCATTTATGTTGCTTGATATTTGTTTTTTTATAATTTAACCTTTGAAAAAGATGTTAGTAGGTCTTTGTTGATGTACTTAATTAAATAATCTTTTGTTCGATAGAGACTGACGCTGTCTAGGGCAGATGTTGGCCAATACAAAAAAATTTTTTTTAAAAACAAACAGTAATGATGAGTAGATATTATTAAGGCAAATTTTCTTTGTTTAATTGTCCAATAAATTCTAAGGGGTTGAAGTGAGATTGGTTGTCTCTATACATACACAGAAGTTTTATCTATATAAATATATGTGTATAACCCTGACACTCTCTCCTTCCTTTCCGATTTTTTTTCCCTTGTGTGCAAGTACACAGATGAACTCACACACACACACACACACACACATACACAGAGACATATATACATACACACACGCACACACACACACACACACACACACACACACACACATATATATATATATATATATATATTTTAGAAACCATCAACAAAACTGTCATCATAGGTTTCTTCAATTTTAAAGATAGACTGGCCTGCTATGTATATATGTATCACACTACAGGGATGAGAATTTCAGTATTTTCTCCATATTACATCAACAAAAAAGCCTTTTTTTTTAAATTCCTCATCTAAATAGATTTTAGGTTCAATTTACTATATAAGTTTATGCTAATATGATCCTTTTGTTTGTGTTCAGCAACATTTATGTTATTTCTAATGATCACTACCGAATAATAGGTGAGAGAAATAACCCCTTTTTCCAATTTTTTAATTGATCATCTCCAAGATGGTATGCCGCTAAAAGATATCAGTCAGATGATGATTTCTAATGAGTAACTAATCAAACCTCTATATGACATATTATATATATATGTATATATACCAAGCCTGACATGTAGATTTCTGACTGAATTTTGATCTAACATTTTCACTGCATAATGTTTGTTCGAAGGAATTAATATTCAGCAATGAATGAAATGCATTAAAGAAGAAGGAGATTATGCTGGGAAAAATCAATATATGTGGTGTGAAATTAAACACACATGCACTGATTTATATCTGTGTACACACATATGTGTGCACACACATATGTGTGCACACACTCACACATGTGTATTCTAAGGTACAAAATATGTGTACTCACACAAATACACACACATATATATATATGTGTACATATACATACAAAATGGACATATGTAGTGAAATGAATGTAGCTCTCTATGCATTTGCATATATGTACATATTTATTCATGCATATATGTATATATGTATGTGCACATATACATATATATATGTGCATGCATAAATTCATATACATACATATGAATGACTTGACGAGTTTTCATCGATTTTAATGATTACAGTTTTATTGCCTTCCCACTTCCACAACAAATTGACAAAGATCATAAACTCGTTTATAAAATATCTTTTTGAGTTTCAATGAACTCAAGGATTTTGTTGTCTTAAAAACCAATTACCATTGTTGTTATTGTTGTTGTTGTTATTGTTGTTGTTGTAGTTAGTGGTGGTGGTGGTGATTGTGCCAGTGTTGGTTTTGGTGTTTATACTTTTGAAGTTGATTAACATTAAGGCAGTGCTGCTGGGTGAAAATAAAATGATATGAACTGGTGATTGTTCTTTGATTTTTTTCTTTATAAAATAAAAGCAGAGTAATTTCATCAAATCTTGGATTTAATTTGATACAATTCAAGAAATGTAGATTTATTTGTAAAATTCTTCTCAAACAAAATTGAGTGTATCAGCCACTTTTCTGAGTAACAGTTGATTCATCACTTATACTCTCGGTTTGAGTAATACCTAACTCAAGAGTTTAGTCAATGCTCAGGTACAAAAATGATTGAGAACCCCTGCTTTAAGGTGGTCATAGAAAAAAGATTTACTGACAAAGTCTCTGGCTACTATCAGAAAGAAACCACTTTGAAATCAGTAATGGAAATGGGAATCAGGAATTAGGTATATGGTAAGGCAGTTATTACTGGGGTCCGTGGCCAAACCTTTCAAAAGCCTGGGGCTCATGAGTTTCTTGAGTTGGCTGACCTTTTGAAAGCTTTGGGTTCATATGAAAATTCATTCGACTAGAGAGGACCTTGGTAATGAAAAGTTTGAAAACCACTGATTAATGAGATTTGTTATTGTATTGTATGTTAGTAGAAATATAGAATGTGAGCTACAATTCATGAAGCTTTTGTGAGCCCCCCATCCATTTGGGAGCCTGGGAAGGTTATTCAAAAATCAAAATCCCCCAAAACCCCTCCATTTGCTACACCACTGGGTTTAATGGTGCAATATATCAGGTTGTTCAACATGAAATTACTATTTTATTCAGACCTCATCTTAGAAGTTTCTATATTCATAACATTCCTGCCATTGCACACACTAACCTTCTTTAGGTGTTTGTCACTTTTGATAATGCTCTTGGAATCTCGAGTTGAGACCCCTCCCCCATTTAATTTGCCGCGGGTAAACTATTCTCATTTCACCATTTATAAGCCTTTGGGGCATCTTGTACTTGACCATCTTTTTTCTATGCTTCAGCAAATAATTTGGTCTGCAGATGTTGTCTTCACCTGGTATAAAAGTGTTGAACATACGTGAATTCACCTTGTCTTATTTGAGATGCAAGGTCAATAGTCTGTGTGCCAGTGGAAGTGATTCAACCCTATCAGAGTGCAGAGTGCAACTTCTGCTAGAAAGGTTATCTTTAATAAGTCATCTATAATGAGATCATATTTATCAGATAGGAAGAAGCACATGTCTAACATGATATCATTCATTAGTCATTGTTTTCATTGCAACACAGCATTTTTGGTATAGTACTTGTAAAAGAGGCCAAAGTTTGTTACCAAGAGTTAAAAGCACACACACACATTTAGAAATGAATGTTATTTTATTTTCGTTTAGTTTTAAATTGTGTGAGATATACATTTTTCATGTGATCACTGGTTGAACAACATTTAGCCTGCCCAGTGCCAAAAAAGATGTCTGGGAATACCAGGCTTCATAAACAGTTGGGGATCATGTACAGGGTTTCCAGTGATAATCCTATTAATTCTACTAAGGAGGAGACTGATCTATACACTATGCTAAAAATGTCTCCCCCTACACCCTCCAAACCCTCTGAATTGTTCAACTAAGCAACAAGAAAATTATTATGCTCTGGAAAACTGTCACCATGCTTGTTACTGCTAACTAGAAAGCGATCACTTTTGTTCTGATCATTATATTGAATACTACTTAGAATTAGATGAGAGGGACTCAGACCTTGCCGTGGAATGCCTCAATGATACATCTGCATCTAGAAATGTCTATAGAAATAGACCTTTTATTACATTAAACCTAGATTACTTGTCTGTAACTTTGAGAAGAGTCATTAGCATTCTAACTTTTATTCAAACAATTGAACTTCTTCTTCCCATCTTTGAAGTTGTCAACACTATGTTGGAAAGGAAAAAGGGGAAAAAAAAAAGGTTTGCCTCATTTCTTGGATCATGTACCTGACGAGAACTGAAGAACAGATCGGCCAAAATATTGCACTGACAACATTAAGGATGGAAAGAAGAGAGTTGATTGTCCGAACAAACGTTGGGAACCCAGGTCAGATTACCATTTGTTTGTGTCTTAGATTCTCTGGTCTTCTTCAGACGACTGTTTTCTAACCAAGTCTTTATTTTTGCAACTTTTTCCCTCTCGGCCATTATCTTTTTCTTTCTTACTTCTCTTTCGGCCTTTATCTATCTTTTTCTTTTTTACTTACTCACTTATATCCATCCCCCAGTTCCCAAATTCCTTGTCTGCAATTTCATCTCTGTATGCAAATTTTTGTTCCTTTTTCCCCCTTCCCTTCCGTGATGACAATTTACTCCAAAAACAACAACAGAAAGAACGATTACAACATCAACAACAACAACATTGATTAAAACAGAAGACAACAATAGATAAAAACAGATCTAGTTAGAAACAGTAACTTGACCAACAATTTTTGACAGTGTGTCATATTAGGGATGATCAATTAAAAAATTGGAAAAAGGGGTGATCAATGAATAAGTTACTTCTCTTACTTTTCATTGGGCAGTGATCTCTAAAAAAGTTTGAAATTTTTCAAAAAGCAAGCAGGAACACTGCCAGATACGAACTGAAGGACCAATTTAACATAAACTTACATTGTAAATTGAACCTCTAACTGAAAACCTATTTCTGGGGTATTTTTAAAAACCGAAAAAAAATTTTCTAAACCTAATGAAAATTAAACGTGTAACTTTTCAGCCCTCTAGTTCTATGCACAATATATATGTTTATAGCCAACCAGACCAACTGGAAAACTGAAGAAATCCTGTGTTTACTGTTTTGGTTGACAGTTTCTAACAAACAAAGGAAAAAAAGGCAAGAAATAAAAATTCATTCTATAAAACTTCCTGTGTTTGCCATCTTTGCTTTTTCTCCTATTGATTAAACTATCACCAGCTTTCTCCTTCAACAATGTCCTCAACAAAGTGTAACTTGAGATTAGGGGGGATTTAGGGGGTCACGGGGCTTGGCTCCTTGAGCACCCCCCTTCCATCATTTAGTGAAATTTGTCAGTAGGAATGTAGTTGGTGAAGTATTCTTTGCAAAGCTTTTGGGGTCCCCCTTTATTATGCAGGGGTGCTTTTCATATAGACCCTTCCCTAAATCCCCCCAGCCATGTGTCTGATGACTACAAAAAAAGAACAACAATAGACACAAACAAAGGAAAGAAAGAACAGTGAGAAAAAAAATCAATCCATAAACTTTCTGTGTTTGCAATCTCTGCTTTTTTCTCCTATTGATTAAACTACCACCAGTTTTCTTCTCCAACAATGTCCTGACTTTGTATTCTGGAGATATTTTACCAAATAATAAAGCTGTCAAATTTCTTTAATTCAACTGTCTATTAGGACGATAAACTGATACTTTTCTCTTTTTACTCAAACTGTCAGTGGCCTAGAATTTATTTTATCTTTTTTCCGTCTTGGTTTTTTCTCTCCTCTCTCTCTAGTATGTCTTTGCAAACATTTTTCAGTTTGGAAAAAAATCATGATGCCATTCTCATAAGGCCTCCCTCTGCCTCCCCACTCACAGACATGCATATACATACACAAATAGATACACACACATACATACATACATACACAGGTACACGCACAAATCATAGTGCCATCCTCTAAAGGTCTCCCTCTACTCTCTACACATACATTCACATGTGCACATGCACACACGGATACATAAACACACAGAAACACACACACATACACAGACATGCACACAGAGACAGACACATACATACATAGACATACACACACACATGTGTGCATACAATTATTCAAACCGGTGCACACATACTCAATACCATTAATGTAAACCCACACCCACACATGCACACACATACACACAAACACACCACTCAAACACACATAAAATGCACACACATACGCATACATACAAACGCACTCACATACATAAATACATAACCACATGCACTCAAATATATACGTTTGTATATAGTGTAGGCATCTAAGCCCATTATTTCCTGGGAAAAACTTTATGAAAGAAGATGATGAAAAATTTTTTTTAAATGAGCTTACAAAATAATTGACACATTTTTCCAAATTCAAACTTTATCAGATCATCTTTATTTTTATTGTCTTTAGTAATTTTGATTGTTACGTTTCTTAATGTTGATTCCATGAAAGGCTCAAATCAAATTTTGTTCTCATGCTTTCTCTGAAGATGAAATTGACAACTTTCTCTTTTTTCTATCAGATTAATAATGAGACATTCACCATTGCTTGAAAAAAAATATTACTTCCCTTTCTTTCCATAATTTTAATCCAGACCTCTTACCTTTGTCGTAATTCTAATCTAGACTATTGATCTGTAATTTTAATCCAGACCTTTGTCACAATTCTTCCTTTCCAGTTAATACCATTTCTTTCTTGTTTTTAATGAAACATTAGCACCTGCTGAAATGTCACTGCAGAAATAGAGGTTGGGGGTGGTGGTGCATGTCTCCTCCAGTGGCAGCATCCAATGTTTAGCAAGATTTGTCGGGAGAAATGCTGTAGGTAAGTTCCTATTTATGAAGTTTTGGGGAGCCCTTCTGCCATTAGGATCCTAACAATGCTTTCAAATAGCACTCTCCCCCTCCCTGTTTGAAGATTCATATTGAAGAATTTCAAGTTTGTGTTTGTCAAATTGGTAAATGGCAAAAGTTAGCCTCTAAAGAATGTTGTCAATACGAATTGCAGATTTTTCAACTTAGACTGACACCAGATACAAATCTCAAAATAGAAAAGGTCCCTTAAAATGCAGTGCAGTCAAAAGAATGATCAGATACATAATACACTTTGCGCAGAATATAATTCGATGTATGAAACAAAGTGTAACATTAGCCTTTTGGAGTTGTTTTCAAATACCACCTCCCCACCAGCTACAGCTATACATGCAAATTCATTGTTAAGAAATCAAACTCAAATTAATATATATATAAAAAGACATTTTTTACATTATGAAGTTGTGAGTTATTCATTTAGAAATTAATATACATTTAATAAAAATCTTTGTCGACCTGGAATTTTCATCAACATCCAGAAAACGAAAATGTTGTCTTTTTTTGTCTCAATGTATTTCTCTGTTGAACTCTATGACTTTAACACTTCCATTTTGCAATGGCCTGGCTGTTACAAAAAATGTCTGAGGCTAAATATGGAAAAAAATTTGTTTTTTTTTTGGTCTTGCTGTTCTCTGCTTGACTCTATGATTTCATTTTGTAATGCACAGACAATGGAAAAATGGTTTCTCTGGCAAATTAACAGAAGAGTTGTAGTGTGCAATCTGTCTACAAGAGGAATCCAAAAATTCTCTTGTTCAAAAGTAACCAAAGAGTCACATTGTCCAAGCTTTAGACAAAATTGATCATCCTCAACATGACAAAAGAGATTGGCCATGTGATGCTTGATGAATAACCAGACCTTTTAATTTTGTTTTTAATGAAATTCATAAGGAGATCTATAAATCTATAAATATAGAAAAAAGTTTTTTTTCAAAAAATGACTTTTAATACGTAGATATTCAATTTTCCTTGCCTAATCTGGCACAAGAAGACATTAGTTTGGCACCAGATGAAATATTCTACTAGAAGCCTTGAAGACTAACCGGCTAGCATTTTCCACATCACAGAAAATCTAACAAGTAAAAAAACATTTTGCTAAGTTGGAGTTGACTTTGTTTATCCCCGTAGCAAGAACAACAATAACAAGGACAATCTGCACTAAATTTGGAGGAGTAATGTCTTCATCAAACTAAACTTATGTATAAAATAAACATTTCCCTACTGTGATTTAAAATAACAACCAAGGGGTCGTTAAATGGGTATTTTATCAACTGGGCTGAACTAACAAGTATTGAATGCATACAAATTTATTTAATATTATATTTAATGAAAAAATTGCAACCATCTCAGAATAGAAGTAGGAGTAGAGTTTGACCTACAACAGCCAGGCTTCTAACTCTCAAATTCATATAAAAATATTTGATATTTGATAAGAAGGGAAATAGCAACTGCATAAACTTACCTACCTTTGACCTCTAGGTGAATTTAATAATTTTGACTCTATCCATGAAAAAGTAAATTTTTTTTATATTCTATTTTGTTCCAGTGTCAATAAAGAGAGGTATCAAGCTGATCCTGAATATGAGAGTTGAAATGATGATAATAACTTTTTATGAAAAGACAACTTTTCAATTTTAGCATGACAGGATGAAGAAAATTGACACCTCCCCCTTCTCCCCCTTTCCCAGCCTCTCCCTTTTTGTCTTTAATTTTCTGTTTATCTTCTCATCACCCTCCACCAACAACCCCGCCATACCCATCCACGTAAGCATTTTTCTGCATCTTTGACCAATATTCCATTCCTTGCGATGTTCATTATCTATAAACTTTCATTCTCAAGTTTTCTTCACTGGTTACCATGCTGTGCAGGGGACTTTCCTATCGCTCCGGCTCTGAGGAGGAAATTTCCCAGTGTTTTCCACATCAGTAGCCTTTAGCACCAAAATCAGTCGGAAAGACGACTGTTAGTTTAACTCAGGAGTGGTAAATTTCGACCAGAGAAATAGAATTGAGCTTCAGTCAGTCATAAATTCAAGTAACCTCTCACCTAATAGGGGATTAAATCAGTCGTGGGTTCATTGGTTCTGGAATTGGTAAGAACTCTCTGGCACAACGGGTCAATTAACAAAACCATTGATACCTTCAGTGAGTAACTTGGGCTGGTCATGATTATCTGTGGGTGGTGTCACCTTTAGTGGCTTTCTGATGTGGGATGACTGATACCCAGGGGCTCAACTGATCCTCCCTAACTCTGAGAGATCAGCCAGTCAGCCAACCGACCGGCCAGTCAGTTGATGTTGTTCCCTTATCATCTTCACGGGGTAAAAGGTTGGGACGATGGCTAAATGAAATGTTTCTCTTCCTCAAATGATTTTCACGAGATCTCGCAATGAGAATGGCAGAATGATGTGAAAACCCCAAAATGTGTGTAGCCAATGGAAAAATGGAAAACTCTGATTGTATTTGTATGTAGACATATATATATATATATATATATATATATATATATATATATATATATATATATATATATATATATATATATATATGTATATATATATATATATATATATACACATATGTACATATGTATAGTCGTTGTCTGTGTATATATACATATATAAATGTATATGTAGTAGCACTCTCCATCCACGGAATCAACAACAGTTTCACTTATCTGCAGTTGGCTTTTAGGTGACATGTAGATGTCAGAAATTGCTATTTAGATGATTTATAATAAATAAGCAATATTTTTATCCAAAGCATAGAAATAAAGTGAGAAATATTTTTGATAAAATCAGTAATATTTTAATAAAGTAAAGGCTATTGATTGAAGTTACCTTTGATTCATTCGTAATATGTAATATTTTTTGTTAACTTTGGATGTATATCAGGAGAATCTAGATGTATCTTAAAACTAAAAATAAGTTGGGCAACACTGCGAAAAATATATGGTCTGTTATTGTCAGTGGATTTTGGTAGCTCTTAGAACCTATCTACCGTGGATAACGAGGTCTTACGTTGATTGGGTGTGTTTGTGTGGGATGGAATGATGATGATGTGGATGAGATCGCTTGTGTATAGGAATGTTAATTGTTTCTGAGTGAATGTTTATGTGCGTGTGTATTTACGTTTTAGACGTGTACGCGTACATGCTTATGTGTATGTGTTCATGTATCGAGTAAAGTGCATATGAGTGGACATAAAAGTGATTTGCTTGTGGGTGAGTGTCTGTCTGCTTAGGAAAAGTATTCAATTTGTGAGTGTGAATTCACAGCTGCCCTTGATACAGCACAGTTTGTCATAACGCAGTTCACAATATAAAGTGAGGGGATAGTGGATCCAAAAATCTTTACCTTAACTTCTGTTTCAAATACTTTTGTATTAAAGCATCGTATATATATATATATATATATATATATATATATATATATATATATATATATTCATAAGTAACACTCTCCCATTGATTACTGTATCAAACCAATCATCCTCATCAGAAGAAATAACTGGCTTAAATCACAAATTTTGAACAATTAGTCATTGAAGGTCGAGCAATAGTAATAGAATTAATGCGGAAGTACTGAATCAGAATTGATAGCCTGCAAGCATTTAGTGCTGGGCACTTGGAATTGTGGGGTCTGTAGCCTATGCTACTTTCAATACATTAATCTGGCATTAGTGTGTATATGTGTATGTCTGTGAATGTTTCTGTGTGCATTCTTAGTATGCTGGAGTGGATTAGTTTCACTGTCTTTGCTCTTCGATTAATGACGTTTTCTATTTGAACCATCAGCGTCAGTAACCAGCTTGTATGGCATGAATCCTTTCAATTATTTTTACAAGTAGATTTATTACCTTGACACTGCATATGCACCTGATACTTATCAGACATTTAGCTGTGCATATGCAGTAAATTCTATCCATACATCAGTATGTTATAAGAGAACATCATTACGGATCAAAAGTCTTACAAAGAAATCTGTGGATATGTTCATCTATGATGGTTGTGCGCAGAGGAATAGCTAAGGGAAGGTTGAGAGGCCAGATGTTTGTCACCCCACCCCAAGGGGCTTCTAAATGTTAGAGGTGGCCTTGCTAGGAGTCAAGCCCTTTCAGTACCCAAAACTTTTTACTGATAAAAAAAAAAAGAAAATGAGAATAAAACAAAATATGAAATAAAGAATGAATCATTTTCAAATGAATTATGCATTTAGTAGCTATTTTTACATCTGAATGACACCAAAATTGTAGAATTTCCAAGATTTTGCCTCAAAACCAGATTAATATGTTTTTATGCAAATATTAGACTGTCGAAAACGATGTATTTCAAAATCTCAGATTGTTATAATGCTGAGAATTTACACTTGGCTATGCGCTCATCCCCTACCCCAATATTTTTCCCTTGCGATGACCCAGATGTGAATTTTTTTCAAATGACACTTCACAACTAGCAGTCTTTTAGGCTTTAGAAGAGGCGAGAGAAGAGATAGAGTTCACCCCTCAAATCTTTTGCTTCACTTCTTAGGACAGGTCATTGAACTTTCCTCTAAAATCAGCTTCCATCTTTCTTGTTGGCTTCCTCATTTGCATAAACTACAGAGTTATAAATTGAATACAGCTTTGAACAGAGGTGTAGCTAGAGATTAGGCAGGATTTGGATACCTGTTGGTCGGGATGGCTTGGCTCCTTGAAGGGCCTCTCCCAACTTATAATAGGATTTAATAAAATGGAATGTTGTTTTCTTGGTGATGGTTTTGAAGTTTTCTTTGGGTAGTCATTCTTGGAGCATATCACCCACACTCAAAACAAATGATTTGACTGGGCCTTAGCAAGTTCAACCTTCCTGATTGTCACCTATGGAGCTGAAACATGGAACCTAACAAAGAGATTGACTCTTAAACTGAGAACCATTGAGATAACACTAGACAACACAATACATTAGAGGAAAAACAAGAGTCTGAGACATCATTGAATCCATAAGAAAACTTGAATGGCAATGGACTGGTCATGTTATGAGAAGAGTAGACAACCTCCTGGACATCATGACTCACAATGTGGATCCTGAAAGATCACAGGCAAAACCAAGACTGACAAAATATAAGATGGCGTGATAAACTAGATAAGTTCAGTAAGTAATGGCTCCTCAAAGGAGGAGGAGGAGGAGGAGGAGGAGGAGGAGGAGGATGGTGGTGGTGGTGGTGGTGGTGTTGGTGGTG
>OY735205.1:1467500-1502500 GCA_963457665.1 Thysanoteuthis rhombus | reverse complement strand
TTGTATAGATGATATCAGAAGTTACTATGCACGCAGTCTGAGATTAGATACAACATAATGGATTTAATATTCATATGGGTAAACATGCAACAGAAGTGACACAAACACAATACATCACATCCATTGTTATACTTAGAGATCCGTCATCATCAAAATTTATACATTTTGGGGGTAGTCTACATGAGTGAGCACTTTATTTTTAAAAATTCAATGAGGTTTAGTATAAGATGACATCTATGTACAATAAATTACTTAAAGCCCTCATATGAAATAAGAAACTACATGTATTATGACATAGCCCTGAAAATAATGTAGCATGCTAAATATACAAATCAAAGCTTGAGGAGGGGGTTGAGCAACTCTACTGGGGAATCGTATCAAAAAATCTGTTTGGTCTTTAAACCCTCAAAATGGTTACAAGGTTAATAATGGCTGATCCCCCACAAAAAATTCATGTATAGTACTATAGTATCTAATTTTGTGTAAAACATAAAACCATTTGAAAATCTTACATAAATTGCATTAGAAGATATTAGGAAATAATTGATTGAAATGGTATAAAATCTTTTGTAAAATTGACAGAGGGAAAACATGTTGCAAAGGAGTGAATGCATATATAGCTTTTCCCACTTTGTTTGCTGAGGGAAAAATAGTGATTCAACAGTGATTATAGCAAGGGTCTGCACAATTGGCAAAATGGTTTATTTTGTTCATATTTGGGCCAAGAGGAAGACCAAATTTCTCATGCAATTCACAGGCAAGGCAAATGTCTCTCAGAGAAGAATTGTGATACAAAATTTGGGCAACTTCTTGAGCAACCAATACATTTATGCCCTTATGAAATCAGCCAAAACTAGGGTGATTAAATATATATCTATTTATGCATAAATGGTCTTTTTGCAACATTCAATCATTCCCAAGTAGTGCTTGATTAGCAATCTAGCAAAAGTAGATCCCAAAATTTCAAGCAAAACGCATGCAAGCTATCAATTGCTATCAATAGTGGGGAGAGGTCTTTAGCATTCAATGAGTTCTTTAGACAATTGAATTCCCTCTTGTTGATCATGCTGTTCTCATAATGTTTCAGCCTATCCATTCTATGGCCTTCTTTGGGTACCTTATCTGAATGTAATCCAGTAAATGAAATTTTTTTTCCAATTGGTATGGCTTATTGACTATAATGTAGGATTCGGGTGCTTTTTTAATTTCTTTCTTGATAGGATTGTCCTTTCTGGGTTTTGAAAACCACATTAAGTGGAATTCTGTACTCGTCTGGCTTGTACTCTTAGCTGACATACTGATGTATGCTACTTGTTTTGTTTTTTTCACTTTCCAATGACGTTCCCTGTCTATAAACTGGACATCCTTCCAGAGTGAGTAGTATTCACCATTCCAGATATGGTCTGACATACCAGATTTTTCTAGTTCGCCTTTTGATGTGTCGTTTTTATGTTCCTTGAGTCTGACTCTATGAAGCCTAATAGTTATCAATGTGGGGAACATTTGAACAGTAAGACTTTCAGTGTTTTCCGCAAAGATCTTCATTGATGACATTCCATGGTTAAAACTGCTAAATACAAAGATCTTAGTATTTTAGTAGTATTCTATTTCTTATAATTCCTTGGTGTAACATTTTGTAACTATATGACCAAGTTTCTTCTCTAATCTGTAAAACAACAGAAGTGTAAAAAAACAAATGGCATCGGAAGTTAGAAATATGACAATAAAAAGATGAAAAAAAAATGAGAAAAGAGAAAAGAGAACCTCAACATTTGTGGACAACTTTTTTGCCTGCCATCCTTTTCTTTTTTCAGTAAGTATTTGTGATATGAAAAAAGCAGAGAGCAGATCTTCAGCTGTAGAAATTGTATAAGGTCAGACATAGTGCAGTTATATAACATGTAGGTCTCACGGTCCCAGATGTCAGTGGTATTATGATTGCATCCATGCCAGCAGTTAACAGAAAAGACCCAGTTGAGAATAATGTCAGAAAATTGCCAGAATCTCGATACTTGTATCGACCATTTAACATCTGAAATGAAAAGTACAGCTGATTAGTAATAATAATCATGATGAAAGGATATTCAGTGAGTACAAAAAGTATCCAATACATTTCAAAAAAGTTTATTCATACATTCTTATACACCTTCAGAATTGAGATTCTTGTTTCAATTTTCTTTATTTTCTAATCTTTGGTTCAAATTCTAATGAGCTGACAGAAACTCCACTGCCAAGAGGAATTTTATAAAATTGTGCCAAGCTGTTTTTGGCCTTTATCTCAACCATAGCACAAACACCCTCATCCTTTAGGCATTCATTTTTCATCTGCTATAACTTTTTTAGCACACCACACTATATTCACTGGTAAAGCTATTTAATCTATTCAATTAGATATATCATATTGACATGTGAGTTTCAATTCACAGATCTATCCATGAGACTTACAGGTACCCCCTTGGCCCTCCATAGGCCTTGCTGCCAGGTGACGCTGTCTTCAGGAGACAAACTGACGGGGCCGAGAGGTGTGCCAGCACTGGTTGGATGATAACAGCAATAGTTGTTTGGTCGGTTGATTGCCTGACCATTTGCAAGGCATCTTGCAGGAAACGCACTGTTGTGGGATGATTTTGATTTACTTCAATCTCTGAATTGTTGGATAGAATCGGAAAGCCACCTGCCTTTATGTCTGGTATTGATTGCTTGTCGACTTTGATGTAAGAGGAGTCGTCCCCTGGCATGGATCGGATGATTGGTGGGTAAAGTGATAAAAGGGAGTGAATACGGAAAAGAAAGAAAGATGCAATTGATATGAAAAAGGGCAAAAATGGTCAGAGGAGGACAAATGAGGGGAAGAGGCAGGGGTTCTCAAACCTTTTTCTCTCAGCGTACCCCTTTGTCCTACCCAGCACGGTTGCCGTATCGATCATGAAGAATACAATGTCAAATATATGGATACCATAGAACAGACAATAGACTTGCAATATTTGTTATAGATTTGATTTAATTTAATTTTACATTTTTCATGAGCCGAATGAGCTCAGCTTTTTCTACAAAGTAACGTAAGTCAAGGAACAATTCCAGTGAGACATACATGAATATGATTTTCAGTTTTAGAAAAATTTGGTTTATACCAAAGATTGAATAAAGCTGGCAAGGAAAAGAAGTAGAACACATAGAGATATTGGTTCAAGCCAAAAAGATACTTGATTTTATGGAATGAGTCTTTTGATTTCCATAAAGTTGCTGACTGAACATCAGATTTACAAGACACAAGTACTAATCAATTGGTTATAATTACTTACAAATTCCAGTAATTTCTCTTACAGTGAATGTTACATGTACTCTAGTTTAAGAAACCCTTGGATAAGGAATAATCATCATTAGCAACAGAAATCCCAGGTTCAGTGCTGAACAAAAGCCTTCTTCAACTCCTCCCATGTCGATTGTATGGTCAAGTTGGTTTAAGAAAAGCAGTGAGTAATTGAGCTCACCCATCCTAACAAATTTCTGCTGACCTGGTTTTGAATTCAGGTTGCCATTCTCCTAGATTGGTTGCCTCCCAAGGTCAGAGAGTCAAGTCTGCCTACCTATTTTACCCATAACTGAGGGCAGAAGTGATGGATTTATGTTTTTCCCAAGGGAATTTGGTCTGAAATAAAATGAATTTGGCTCTCATAGACCTGACGAATTTCCTCCTCCCACACTTTCTTTCTCAGCCACCTTCCTCTTCACTACAAAATCAACCACAGCTTTTTGCTGCCCCCACTCTCTCATTAAAGTACCTAATCCATCTAAACAAGCGGTAAGCAGCCTTCTACCTTTTTCAATTTGGTCTGAGGGAAAGTTTCTCTCTCTCCCTTTCTTACTCCCCCCTCTCTCTCTCTCTCTCTCTCTCTCTCTCTCTCTCTCTCTTGATGCATTCAACATTTTTCAACTTGGTCTGAAAGGGAATTTGACTCTCATAGACTTGGTGACATTCATTGCAGATTAGAAAAATGAAGTACATAGAATGAAAAGAAAATCTAAAAAACAAGAAAATAAAAGAGAAAAAGAAAAAAATGAACCTGGATCAAAGGAAACGCAGGTGGAAAAGAAAAAAAAGAAAAAACATTCCAAGGGAAATTATGAATCACAGCCACCCATGTATGCTTCATTCTAACTCATGAGTTAAGCAATAGCAGTGTTGAAATTAGGTTAACCTGATAAAAATACTACCAGTATGGTTTGAACCATAAATTCATGACTCTTTTAAAAAAGTTAGTCAATCAATAGGAGCCATCAAGTGATCATTGCCTCTTGGCAGCATGTTATGTTGGGGGCGATCAATTGAAATTCAGAAAAAGGAGTGATCAATAAATAAGTGGCTTTCCTTACCTTTTTGGGGGGCTAAAGTGTCATTTTTGGGGGGCCAGACATCAATTCGACCAACATTATACACAGGGCTGGGGCAACCTATTTGGCCAAACTAGGCAATTACCTGAGGAAAAGACCTGGATGGTGGGGGTACAGTACTGACCTCTCTGGAAAAAAATATCAAACAAATGGGGGTGCAGATTTATTAAATCATGCCGATGGTACATAAAGCAACTGTGCAAATTTTAAGTCTGGCCTAAGGCTCACAAAACCATCACACCTGCCTTGGCAGGGTTAAAAAGGAAAACAAAGAAAGTAAGAAACAGAAAGGGAGATCAAAGAGAAAGTTTCATTCCAATGATGAAGACTCCTGCCAAAAACTCAAATTATTCATTTCTAATGAAATTGCAAGCAATTTTTAATCATATTCAAGATTCTACTTTCCCTTCCTTGCACCTCCCCTACCCACAAAACTTATTGATGTAAGCATTAGTGACTCATTCAGCAATATTTGGTAGGCACTGGTAAGTATTTACCTGGCAAGGCTATAAAATACATCAATTAGATGTTTTTATTGATGTTACGTACCAACATGGAGGCTTGTGTTCATATTTTTGTAGGAAATATTGCAAAAAGGTTTTTTTTTTCAAAGTTCCCCAGTCACCCAGATTGCAGAATATTTGTTTCTTTTCTTGTCATGGGCTAAAAAACAATTGATTAAATTTGGGAACAGATCCAGAAATTTGTTTTTGCTTGAGAGATATTTATTGATACTAACTGAAGTACGTGTCTACACCAAGTTGGAAATTTAAGATGTAAAAAAAAAAAGGACACACCCTCATATAACATTACTTTACTAGCAGCATTATGATTGCCTTACCAGGCTAGGGCCCTAGTCTGCCCTGTTATTTTACCCATAACAGGTAGATTTTCCTTGTTCACGCAGACATGTTTTCAGCATTGATTTTTGGTTTTATAGCATATTCATGTAGATATAGCAGGTCTGATCAAGTGCTGGCATAAATTCGAACAGGCAAGTTTGTAGTGTAAATGTTTGGTTTCATGGGATATCCATACAAAGTAGCCATCTTAATTTCAGTTAAAAGCTGAATACAGAGTTGAAAAGAGGTTTTTTGCTGGAGACTTTTTTGCACTCCTGATATTTATCTAACCCAGTCTATTCCCCCTTGAATCCATTATTCTTTTCTTTCTGTATAAATTTTGCTGGGTGAGGGGTGAAAAATTGTTCACTTCCTCCTTAGCCCATTAATCATGCTGTAAATGCTGTAAAAAATAGAATTACTCATCTATAGATCTACAGATATCAAAGTGAAACAAAATGAAATGTATAAAAGATATGAAACATTTCAGAATTTCTTTTTATTGGGGCGAGGAGCAAGAAGAAAAAGAAAGGGGGACAAAAAGGAGACAGAAATGCAGGTTGGGTATCAAAAACTGCGTGGAGTTCCTAAAACAACTATTTCACTGCATGTACATTGAATATTGAAATAGATTCCTGCCATTTACTTAGTTTGATTACCAATAAAACAAATATGACCACTACTTCAAAATACCATAGTTGTCTAGGCTGTAAAAAAGGCATGTTTCAATTGATTAGAAAAAATGAATTATTTAATACTGTTGAAAGATTTAAAAAAGCCTTCTTACACAAACAATTGATACATCAGTTTTGGTGAAAAAACAATAATCTAATATTTTATATGCATTCTACAATCTTACCACAGAATGATATTCATTGGGCCTTGCTAGATTCAGAAGAATGGAAGCCAAATTTTATTGACAGATCAAAGGTCTGAGAGACTTTTCGAAAATTTTATTATCCTTTCAAAACCTGAAGAGAAGACCATTCATTTTTCTTTTTACATTAGATGAAATGCTTTAAACCATTATTATGAATTTTTGATTACTGTTTTCCTTCATCTAAATTAATTCTTCAGTTGTTTCTTTATCAAATCAATGAATAAACAGCAATGTGATAAAATGTTGTGATGAAAAAGTTACAAAAATTTAAATGAATGGAAATAGTAGTCAAAAATTGATAATAAGGGTTTACAATATTTCATGAAACGAAAATAGATGAAAATAGATAATATGATAATTGTTTTACTGATACTACCAGAACAGAAACCTAAACAAACATGGAGCCAATGACATCAGGATAGAGAGTAGGTTTAATGAAAAGAATTCAACTTGTACAAGCCATCAAAGTTTCCGTGGCTTACATAGCAAGATGGATATCAGTGTCTCACCAGGATCTTATTCTTTTTTTCCAGTTCACACTCTTTATACCCTGTCGTAGATTGACAGCCTGAGTAAAGTTGTGATAAGAAAAAAGACAACTATAAAATTGAAATGAAAGAAAATAGTAGTCCAAAAATATAATATTAGATGACCATTCAACCGAGTGATTTTCAACATGGGGTGCATCCTCCTCTCCAAAGGGCAATTTGAATGTATAGAGTGAGGGCAATTTGGAATTAGGGTGCGAAGAGTAAAAAGAACTCTGTAGCTCAAAACTGAATCATATAAAGGCTCAACTGATTAGTTTCTAATTATCCAATACTATTAATTACTAATTTCACTTTATATTCCATGATAACTAATGTTTAAATAATTAACTTTGTGAGGTATAAAAGCAATGATGTGTGCTGTTGCAATTAAATTTCATTTGATAAAGATTACAAAGATTTCAGTAAGTGCTCATTCATATATCAGTATTTTTTTAGAAATTATCTGTTTCTTTACAGACATTTTCCTTGGTTTAAAATTCTGAATTTCGGTAAATTTCTGAATTAGTTTTTCCACTATGATACCTTATCAACAGCAAATTCTCTTTATTGCAGGAAGAGGGACATCAAATATTTTGAGTTGTTGGGAGAGGGGGCATCATGGAGCCAGAAAGATTAAGAAATGATGATTTAACTGAAATGACAACCAATCAACAATGTGTTTACTCAATGAGCAAGAGCCCTGCCCCTGATTGGAATAGAAAAAGTCAATAAATGAATATTTCTGGTCTTACGTTGATGAAGTCCTTAACAAACGCATTTCTCTTTGTACATGCATTATAGAAAGGATAACCAAATTAGATTGTTTCTACAAAAATGTCTTAATAATAAATATGTTCTGTGGCTAAACCGTATTTATTTTCAGCTTTCAGATCTGAATTTTTTTTTCAGTTTGAGTAAAATTGTAATTTTTAATTTCCATGCAATTAGCAGCATTTAAAAGATACATGAGGCTGGGCAGAGTTTATTGATAATTTTCTCATTTAGATATCTTCTCTTATTGTTTAGCTGACCATATCACACAAAAAATGGGAGTTCAAATTTACATACTTACATACATATAAATATATATATATATATATATATATATATATATATATATATATATATATACACATATGCATATATATATATATATATACATATGCATATATATATATATATATATATATATATATATATATATATATATATATATATATATATATATATATATATATGTTGGTAGATAGATGTTTACAATACTTATCTATCTATGTATACTCTATTTTAAAATACCGAGTACTATATGTACATATATATATATATATATATATATATATATATATATATATATATATATGTATGTATGTATTATGATATCATACGATGCAGAGAAATGAACTTTGAGGTTAGTGGAAAATAATTGTTGAATTCTTTGGTTGAATATGTTGGTAGAGAATTAACTTGACAAAGTTTTTTTCTGCATAATTAGTATTCTTAAAAATGATATCATAAGTTGTTTCACATACAGGCTGAAATTAAAACCAACACAACAGATTTGATATTCACATGGGCGAACATTCAATGGTAATGACACTAACAGCAAGTCAGGTCTATAATCATACTTATTGATTCTTTATTGTTTAGAATGTTTTTACGGTAACCTACATAAGTATGTGATATGAAATAATATCAGTGTACAATACACATAAAATCTTGTATTTAATGATAAACTACATGGGTGGTATAAACTATATGATAGAGGGAGTTGGTGTTTGATCAGTATTGCCAAGGTGCCATGTTAATATAACTGTTTTGTTTTTAAAATCCCAAAACTGTTACATGGTGAAAAACTGATGATCCCAACAAGAGACTATTCTTACATTATTTAATAATAAAAAAGTATAGACGAAACATGGAGAAAAAAAACACACTTTGGAAGATTACATAAATTGCATTGACAGATTTTGGGAAACGGATGACTGAAGTGACACAAAAAAATCTATTGGAAAAGTTTTTGAATGTTCAATGTTTAAAGCTGTAAAGCTTTCTAGACAATACATACATACACATATATATGTACATTCATACACAAATACACATGTGTATAATATAAGCATGAAGTCTTCATGTACAATCATATTTTAAATATTGTCTGATCATATACATAGAGATATATGCCTATACACACGTGTATATATGTGCTTATGGAAAAGTGCACATAGGTAATAAAGTACATATCCATGTGAGTGTAAGTATATTCATTTTGATATATGCACACAGATATACACATGCATCTATATATGCTTGTGTTTTGAATAATATTAAGGAAAACATGAGAGGTCTAAAAGATGTGAAACTACAAAGCATTCAGAGAGCACATAATTCTACCAATACCATAGTGAGAACCGATAGAAAAATCACTTCATATATAGCCAATGTGCATAGGAGATGACTGTGAAAAAATTCCTGTAATTGGCCCAAGATTTGATTATGTCTTTTTCAACCCTTGGCCCACCCTTCCACTAAACCTTATAAGAGTTAATTGATAACTTTTGAGATATTCTGTGGACAAACTTAATTCAGAAGGGGATATTACAAAAAAACGTGTTTCCCTAAATGCTGGACAACAAAGGTTACATTTGAATTTAGAACCATTTTTAGGGAAAAAATGGGATGTCTTATATGCCATCAAATGCGATAATTTTTTTGTTTTTTGTTTTTTGGCATTGAACTCTACCTACATGAACACTGGTATCATTGGCATCAGGTGATTAGGGCTTCAAAATATGTCTTTGGTTTGACCTAGAAAGTCTTGCATTACTAAAGGTAATTTTGCTGGGAAAAATAAGTACAAACTCCCCCATGCCCCCCTCCGTTAGCCCCATTAAAAGGAGAGACACCGATTCCATCCTTGAAGGAATTTCCCTAACATATCCCTAACCAACTGCAGTTAGTGCTAGTCTAATTAACAGGAGAATTCCTTCAGTTCATCATCTACAGTTACCATCACCCCTAACCCTAACCCTAACCATCTCCTGTTGCACAGTAAGAAGACACGGTAATTAGGTGATGCTGTTCATGGATATACTCGGATTCCCACCAGTGCCAAGGAATGTAATGGCTAAGTGTCATTGTTCTAGTCATCTTTCTTCAATAGCTACAATAATTGATAGCACTAATGGTAAGGTTTCGTGTGACTTTCTGTCTTCGTCTGAGCATCTAGTGATTTAGCTACAGATTTGAGGGCCAGGGGGCTTGGCTTCTTGGGGGTATCCTCCAGCATATACTGCGATTTGATGCAAAAAATGAACAATCTCCAATAAATAACCATGCACTATCAGTATAATTGATGAAAAACAACCCCAAAGGCTGAATTTTTATTTATGCAATTCATGTATGTGCTAATACATCCTTGTTATTGTATAATGTCAGTAGGAATGTAATAGGTGAACAATGTTTTATCAACCTTTTGAGGGCTATTTCCCATTTGGGGCCCTGGAGGAACAATTTCAAATAGCCTCCTCATCTCACTAAACTCTCAGCTGTGGCTCTGATTTCTTGGGATTTTCTCTCTGCTTTGTTTTAGTGTCATGGCAGAAAATGCAATATTCTTTGAGTGCTGGAAAAACTGTGTCTAAGATGTGATGGATGAATTACCAACTGAGCTGAGCTTTAGTTAACCCAAACCCTTCATAGAGTTGAATAAAGGGAAATTGTCATTTTAAATAATTCATGTCCTTGTAGTATTCATAATGTTCTACAGGTATGATAAATATGCAAAAGTACTGAACAATCATCCAAAATACGCAATTGAACCAGTTTTAGCTGACTCAACCTAATGGTTAATCCACTGCTGTGTCTAAGTGCTAATGTTAGGTTTTGTGTGATTTCTTTCTGCTTTGTCTTGGCTTGGAGTATCAGAGGAGGATCAGGGACAACTGATTGGCAAATTCAAACAGAAAGAACATTGACAATCTGGCACTGCTAGTGTAGTTAAATTGCTTTTCTTTTTAAAAGTATTTACTAATAAGTAAATATATACCTGCTCATATAGAAAAAAAAAAGATTTTCAATATTAATAATATTTAATGGAATAGATGTTTTGAATTGGAAAATCTTAGAGATGAGAAAAATGAGATTCCGGAATATGTTGAATCGTGAGCATGGGCTAATAAGTTTGAGAACCATGGTTTACAGTGAGATCTTCGATTATGGATGTTATTTGCTTTTCTTTCAATAAGAATTATTATTATTACTGTAGATTATATGCATACATATATACATAAGTGAAAAAAGTATCAAATACATTTTTTAAAGTTCCTTTTAACAGCCTTAGTTGTAAACAAAATCCAGAAATCTCGTCTTAACACTGTCAATTTTGTTGATACATATATATATTTTGAAATAGACTTCTTGAAATATTTCAGATACTTTTTGAACTCTCTCTTTTCATTCTCTCTCTCTATATATATGTATAAGTATAAATCCCATTGTGTCTTCAGTTTGTTATTATGCTTTGCTTAAAATAAACGCTTATTCCTGAAAGGCCATGAAAATGGTCAATTAAAAAATCAAGCAAAAAAAACGATTTGCGCTGGAAACCTTTACACGCGCGTCTAGTATAAAACATTTCTTTGACTCTCATTGGTTCCACAGTCAATTAGCTGTGGGCAAGGCTAACAATATTTCTAATTTTTGCAACTAATGAATGAGTGTCAACGAAGAAAGTTTATCAGGTAGAGGGATGATTAATGTACATCGATGACTCAACATGCCTGGACATTGATTGAATACATAAAAAACATAGATATATGAGCCCGTATGCGTGTGTGTGTGTGTGTGTGTGTATGTGTGTTTGTGTGTGCATGCGTATGTATGCATGTACGTGCTTGTATGCATGTGTGTATGTGCGCACTTACGTGTTATTTAATATGATTTATACTCATATAGATATATTGAATGCATGTATATATGTGTGTGTGTATGTATAATTATAAACAAATATATAACATTTATGCATTGATACGCACCCATGTTCATACACTCATGTATATATATCTTGAACATGCAGATGATATTAATCAGAACTTGACACAAACACACTCAAATATGATGAAAATTTCATGTACCAACATGATACAAAAAAAGAATAAGAAAATAGATAGATGACTCTGGGAATACCAGATGCTGGAAGCAGCTGTGGATCATGTACGGAGCCCCTCATGGTGATCCCGTTAATCTTCCTAAAGAGGAGATCGATCTCTATACAATAAATAAATGAATGAATTCAGAGAAACATTGAATGGTCCGTTCCCACACTGAAATTATCCAGTTGTACATTCAGCACCAAGGGAAATAGAAAGAGCAATATTAGGAATAATTCTTTGCTACAGAACAATATTAACATGAATCCGGGGCGGGGGGATATGGTGAAGAATATCGTCCATGTAATTAAGTAACTCAAATGAAGATGGACGAGACACATAGCAAGAAAAAAAGGACAACAGATGAGGTAAAATGCCGATGCTCTCAATCATAATAATGTAAATAAATTTAGACAGTGGGACAGTGAACGCAGCTGGAAAAGACCAAACGCAAAATGGAGAGACGAGATTTTTGCCGGTAAGACATGGCTGTGATTAGCACAATCGTGCTCGTCATGGAAGGAGATAGAAAAGGTGTTTGTGCAGCGGTGGACTTATAACGACTACTGCTGCAGCTACTTCTGCCGATGACGATGATAATGATAATGATTACGCACATATATTTTCTCTTTCTCTTACACCCATACTCACAGAAAGGCAAACGCCCTTACAAATACACACACACCATACCAAAAGAATATCCAAATACCGTATTGAATACATTGTGGTGATGCATAAAGACGTGTTAAAATTTACATAAATACATACGAACACGTAGTTTTATATGTTCAAGGAAATACTAATTACTAGTTGAGAAGTGAAATACACATATACATGTACATATGTAAAACAAATAATTTTGCTTTAGAAAAGATGATCTCACCAAATGCTTATGTACTCATGTGGATCTACCATAAACAATAAACAAAAGCTTTTGCGAAATATTCAGATAAATAAATGCATGAATACAGTATGTAAATAAAGTAATATTGAAAATTTTAAAATTTGATAACATTTTTTTCTAGTGACTGATTCGTCAATTATGGTAGAATCGATATTCATCTTCGTCAAAAACGTAAAAATAAACCTTAATCTGCTCAGAAATCCCTAGGGAGTACTTCATCGTTGCACGTAGTCCTTCCCAATGATCCATCATATCTCTCCATATCGTGAACACCGCAGCACCTGAACCTGTCTACATCATCATGTTACCTCATTTTCTCCCAGCTACAGTTTCGCATATGATCTCTGGGGATCCCCGTTGTGAACCGTGATGTCCAGCAGTTATCTGACAATCTTGTAACATAGTCTGCTCATTGCCATTTGGGATGTCTGATGAATTCTGATATCTTTGATTGTTCTTTAATATTTAATAATGCTATCTTGTGGTCTCTCGATGTGGTATTAAGCATGATCGTCTTTTGCACGTTGCATTGTTCTTATTCGAGAGCTAGTCTATTGATTAGGTTCTATGTTTCAGCTCTAAACGTGACGATTGGTAGGAAACATGGGTTGTAGACCCTCCTTTTCAAGATTATTGGGATCTTTTTGGTCTTGCTTTGACGGAAACTTCCCAACCTACAATGATTCTTCGTTCGATTGTTCTTATTTGTTGCCCAAGGTAGATGTAGTGGTCTACTTTCTTTTTTGCTGCTTTTTCGATTTTAATCGGTGTGTCTATATCCTCAACATATTTGCTGCAAATGACATTTGTTCACTGAAGTTTGGCAAGCCTTTGGCAGAGCTAGCTCAACCTTCAAAAACAAGTCGATCCCAATAATCCTAAAGAGAAGGGTATATAACCAATGCATCCTCCCAATAGCCACTTATGGAGCTGAAACATGGAGCTATAAATTGAGAACCATGCAACTTGCACATGAATGAATTATGCTGGACCTCACATGGAGAGACCATAAGACAGCACAGTACATCCGAGAAAAGACAAGCGTCAGGGACATCATAGAATCCATTAAAAATCTCAAATAGCGGTGGGCTGGCCATGTTGCAAGAATGGCAGACGATCGATGGACATCACGACTCACGATATGGATCCATAGAGATCACATGCACGACCGAGGCTGGCAGAATATTAGATGGAGAGACGAGCTAGACAAGTTCAGGAAGAACTGGCCCCGCGACGTGTGGCAAATCCTGGGGAAGGTCCATGTCCAACGACGAACGTTAGAAGACTGATGATGATGATGATGATGATGATGATGATGATGATGTGGAAACCTATTCTTTTTTTTTTTTTTTTTTTTTTTTTTTTTTGCTTTCTTCATCCAGATCGTCTAACATTGGAGTTCGTGAAGGTTTTCAGCAAGGAAGGCGATGCCGTTAGAAACTCTTCAGGTTACTTAGGTATTTGCCATCAATTCTGATTCTTTTATCTCTCAGGTCTGAATTTTGGAAGATCATTTCGAAGTAAGCTGTGAAGAGTTTTGGTGAGCTGGTCTTGCCTTACTCATTTTTCAAGTTGGAAGGGCTCTCAGGCTCTATGTAGCCTGAGTGAGAACTACCGAATCGGTAGATATTTTGCTGAACTCCGACATACATTAGGTTTACTCCCTGTGGTAAGATTGCTTCATTGAATTGGGGGTTTCCGCTCAGTCGAAGCCCTTTTTGTCAACAAATGCTTGTGGTATTTCGTATTCTGCTGCTTCCTCTTTTAGTTGATTCACCGAACGGAGATGGCCAATGGTCGAGTAGCTCTTTCTGACACTAGCTTGTTCCCATGGTGATTCAGTGGTTGACCACTTTGGTAAAAGTTTATATATACAGTTGAGTAGGCTTATTGGCCTGTAGTTGCTTAGCTCTCCCCCCCCCTCTTTTAATATACCAGCATTATGACTGCAACGTTCCAATCTTCTGGGATTCTACTCTGTTTGAGGCACAAGTTGAATAGATGAGTTAGTTTCTTAGTAATTACTTTACCGGCTTTTGCAGTAGGTCTCTGTTAATGTTATCTGGTCCAGTAGCCTTTATTTTTTGTTCGTGTGATGGTTTGCTTCACCCCCCACGGGGTAAATTCTGAGAAATTTTCAAACTGATGGATCGTGTCTTGTACTTCTTGTTCTTTGATTTGTAGCCCTCGCTTGAAGGAATAGATGCTCATGTAGAATTCTAGCATGCGTTCAACAATTCGGTCCCCGTCCTTTGTTATGTCTCTGTTTTCTTCAGGCACGCTAGTTATTTGCCTTTTTCCTCTACTGAATGTTATGTTGATAGTTTTGAAACTTCTACCTTTTTCGAGATTTTTCTCGATGACTACGGTTGTATATATTCAGCTGTCTTCTCTTTTTTTTTTTTCGTTTTCTCTAGTTGTTCTCGGTGGTTCATGAAATTCCTGGTTTCTTCTAAGAGTTTGTTGATGACTTGTTTGTTCTTTGGCTCACACATATTGGCGACTTCAACCAGAGGCGTTGTTATTCTGTTGTAGAGATCGTTGATGTTACTGTCGCCATTGCTCTTTTCGTATTTCGTGAGATCTTCATATATGCTCTCCAGTTTGAGATAGAAGGATCGGGGTGAGCAATTTTTGCACGTCTTTGCTGTTTCATGCAGAAAGTTTTCCTGTGAATTTTCCATCCCACGATTTATTTTGTTTTTGGTGTCCCGATTTGGGCACCTCCAAGTTCATCCTTTTGGGTTTCTTCTTGAAGAAGGTATTCATGATTCTGAACCCGTTCGCTGTTACAAAGTTCCAACAAGGTCTTTACCCCTTTCATTTCGTGTAAAAACTTTCCAATGATTTTTTTCTGTGTTAATTATCATTATATTTGCTTTACTCCGACTGGTGTCCTCATCTCAGTTATTTTAGTTATAATGTTCCAGCCGTTGTACCTTCCGACCTTCTTTAGGTGTCTATTGTACTCGATAACCTTTAGGGAATTCCAAACCGAACCTTTTATTCAATCCACGGGAACGGATTGTTCACATTCACATGATGGGATTAGGAAAATAAAGAAGACAATGAGAGATGATATTCAAGTTATCTCTCAAGTCATTAATTCAAAAAGAACCGAAGTTGTACTGTTCGAAACAGCACTGTTCAAGAACTTATCATAATTTAATGTATTTCTTTCCCGTTTATACTTAGTCATATTATTTGTACAGCAATATCTTAACCGTACTATATCAAAACCCACACTAATCAAAACTGTACAGTTGAACGTATTCCCATACATTATGTTACATAGGTACTTTTCTTTATGTAGGTATAAAAGTAAGCATATAGTCATATGGTTTTGTCTTGCACACAACTTATGTACGTACATCTGCTTGTACTTATTTCAATATACACCATTCCTTGCTGTAATTACATGCATGAAACCAATAGACGTTGGTTGTCTGTATAGATCCCCACAGAGACGAGACTAATAAGGTTGTTTTCCTCAAACAACAACATGTACGATAAGCAATGAGGGGCGCAAAAAATCAAAGTAAGTCCAAAATTACATGTCCAGTCTATAAATCAATAAAATCAATCATTCAACGTAGATAGTTCTGTATCTATGAAGTCTGGAATCTGCACTTCAGGGATATGCTTTCTGTTGAGACTGAAGACTAATATTTGGAACTTAATGTTCTGCCAACAGACACTAAAAATTCCTCAAAATTCTTGAAAGTCAGGTAAACAGTTTAGTCCGTAAAAGAATGCTTAATTTTATTGTTTGTATTTCAATTCTCAGATGTCCCCATGGGAGGAGTAGTTTAGGAATTTTCTTGCTTCATCACAGGTTTTTCCCCGATCTGAAACTCAATATAGCTTAATATAAGCTAAATCAAATCTTTTTTTAAAGTAAACGTTTCATAATGAATAGTATATAAATTAATATTAGATAATGAAAGTAACATTTTTCAAGTCTATGAAATAAACTCGACAAAACCACGGCATTTAAGTGTTATATGAGATTCACATACATTTAGTCTCAATTTTAATAGGTTTTTACGTTCATCTTCAGTTTTAAATGCTTTTTATCACAACTGTGACTCGGGCCGATATTCTATGACAACGAATAAAGTTTTTTAAAAAGTTTTTTAAAAAGCACCATTTTACATGTATATAAAGTAAAGAAATCTTAGATTTAATACGAGCCTTAGGCAGCACTTTTTTGAGTGTCGTGTAATGAACCCATGGAACTGCCACCCGACTTCAATTGTAGAAGCCAGTATACTTCAAACCTCCAAGGACAAACTTGACCAGCAGTGGGCTATCCAAAGATTCCACCCACACCAGTCAGTTACCACCTGTGCCCATAGAGTATTTTATAAGTAATAGGCATAGGCATAAAAAAACTAAACCAAAGGCATTCGACCCAACCTAATCTGCCACTGTATCGTAAAAATTAAGGTGAAGGTAAAAACTATTCAAAATTGATTATAGAAATCGTGTTGAAAGTCTTCATCTAATAATAGGAGCTTCATTAAGTTTTTCTATTGTAAAATAATACCTTAGCATGGCCAAAAACCTCATCTAGTAATTCAGATTTTAAATATCATTAAAGATGTGAAAATGGGCCGCGTATCAGCAACGTATAGTCCATGTACCAGTGTGAGTAGCACTTCTCTAGTGTGTCTGGCATTATTATTTCACCCACCATAGAGAACTAGGGAATGCAGTAATGATGGGAATACAAGTTTTTCAGAAAAGGAGTCACTTGACAGTCGTTTTTAGCAATGAAGGTCACTAAGTACTCGGATCATCAGAATTTTTTCACGTTGTAGAATATATGTAAACTTCCATTGTTACTGCTACAGCAATACTTGTATCAGTTATGATTACAAATTTCATTATAGGTATGGTATATAGATAGCGATTATCATAGATAATGATATAGTTGTGTATTAATGATGATCGTTCTTGATGTGGTGAAACTATAATTTTCTCTCCCAGCCTTTTTACCTTCTTTTTTCACTTGTTCTGTTCAAGTTTTTATGACATGTGACAAAGTTATGACTTCAACTACTTCACCATTGATAAAATAAAAAGGATGCCAATAGAAAATAAAATAATTTTATGGCCTCAAAGATTAAGATTACCTCTTTAGCATTTAGGTGAGCATTTAGGAAGTCTATAATAAATGTCTTGTTTTCATTGACTAGTTTCAAGGTTTTTTTTTTTAAATTTTGATTCGAATAAATCAGAATATGATCATGTTTGATTTTTTTTGCAATACGAAGTATAAATATTTTGAGACAATAATCATACAAATTCATAAGTAAAACCCAAATGTCAGATCAAAGTGCCATCTCTTGGCTAATTGGGTTTCCCGACGAAACATCCAATCAAGTAAACAAAATTTCGTCGTTGATATGTATCAGCAACAGTTTTGGTTACATGCACTTACTTAAGCTCCATTATATTAGGGATTCGTATTTCTTTTGTCTTATTTTTCTTCTTCAAGCTTTTATTTAATGATGATGATGATGATGATGATGATGATGATGATGATGATGAGCTTAGAGCAATGATGATCTTTTTGGCAGCCTTATCACTTTTGATCATCACCCTTGAGACGTAGCTTCAGTTTTGTTTACACATCTACAAGAAGAAGCTGCAAGCTTTAAGTTGGTAACTTTGGAACACCTTGATGGATTCAACTCCCATTTACACCTGATATCTAGGGAAATTGCTCCTGAACCATAGCAGCAAATTTTAACGTCTTTATTGATTATGGAATTTATGAAGAAAGAGAAAGACAGGTGGAAATTGTTGTTCATGTCGGTCGTCGTTCAGGTGAATAAGTCACACGAACAGACAGGAATCCTTCAGATTATTGAGCAGATTAGGAAGTTGCCGAAAAGCTGCAAAGTGTTGAAAGGTGAAATTTTTCTTGACTACTGTTTTTTTAAGTGTTCTAACACTCAAAATACTTCTTTAATAGATGGCAGAACAAATAAATAAATTTTAACAAGTTCTTTTTTGTCCGTAAGAAACAATTTAACAGATGTATATTGGATATTTAGGCATGTAATATTGTTTCAGTAAACACTTTGAAAATTATGACAATAAAAGTAAAGAATGAATGCCATGACTCCTATGGTAAAGGTATACAAACTCTTTTGTGTGCCTACACAGGGGCATAGCCAGAGATCGGTAGGGTAGGTTCTTTTCGGTCTCCCTCTAACATCTAGTGAGATTTGTTATTGTATAATGTAAGGTGAAATGCAGTAAGTAAACTACTATTCATCAAGCTTTTGGGTCCTCCTTCCATTCAATATCTCCCTCACCCACTCCCTTAGCTATGCTTCTGTGCTTAGAATAGTAATATATAACATATGGTTAACCCATTAAATGCAAATGATTGAAATTTCAGTTAATACACCGAATAAAACATTTCTTTTATTATATAGTTTCTGTTAAATGTAACTGGCCTTTGTTTTATAAACTTTTGACAAAAAAAAAATCATCTTCGCCCCACTCTTTCTGTGTCTCGGAGGCTTTGGGGTCCTGCGCGATCATTAGGTAATCAGAGGGAACAACGCGAGGTAAAATGTATTTTCTTTCAGTCAGCTTTCCAATCCATTAAAAATCATTAGAACCCCTTGACTTTGAAAGCCTCTATTAATTTTTAAGCTAAACACTTAAGATCGCTTTCATGAGTTGGAAATATCAGATTATCCACTATTAATTAAGATCTGGAAGTAAAATTTACCCTTTTTTCATATCAGGGATATCAAAGGCTTAGCATGCAGGTGAGATTATTTTTTGAGGCATTGTTGATAGAGGACCTTTTCAAAGAATCATTTAGACTCTTTCTATTGTTCTGGTAGATTCTGACCACAAGACAGTGACCATCAGGTCAAGATGTCTATGTCTTCAGTGGCCTTCATACTGGACACGTGGAATGACTCCTGGTGAAAATATTATTCTCTTTTGCTTGTCAAATGAATGAGTGGTACAATGTCTCTGGAAAAGGCATTAATACCTCACTCATCATTTTAAGGAGTACAGCAGTTTTGCTTCATAGCTCTCGAAAAGCTTTGTAAGGGCTGCTTGGGTAAAGCATAATTTACGTTTTCTTTAATATTTAGATAAAGGGATTATGTATAAAGATATTTTATAATTTAAATAATCCCAAGGAATCAAAAATTAAGCCTAAAAACAAAATCATATCATTTTGTTTTTTCCTCTAAAACAATTATGATGACATATCTTACTTTACTCTTTTATCAATTTTTGTACTAAATGCGTAAAAGCCCTGGTATCCAGCTAAACGATGCAACATTTATTGAGTGTTATTGAAGTCAAACTCCAGCCCACGTCTGGAGTTTTCTACCGGAACAACAAGAACAAAAACTATCCTCGCCAAAAACAGGGGTGTAAACTATTTACTGCTCGCATATCCCATTATGTTAAACTAAGCCAATGTGTAAAATTCATTACATTCCCTTACTATTTAGGGTTTATTCTCTTCGAGTTGATACATACTTTCATACACAAAAACATGTAATTTTCTATTTTTTTTATTTATTTTATGTACAATTCAAAAGTTGCGGTAACCATCCTCACTCGGAAGTAGAGGTGGAATTTGACCCTGCAGCAGCCAAGCTTGTTTACACATCATTTTATCAATATCTTACCAAATATTATCATTCTTGAATTACTACTCTCATGAACAATTATTGTCCCTGGCAGTAATATAGCTGGGGGCTCCCATTTGCTATGGGTTTCTATCGCCGTCGTCGTCGTCGTTGTTGCTGCTGCTGCTGCTGCTGTTGTTGTTGTTGTTGTTGTTGTTGTTGTTGTTGTTGTTGTTGTGTCCCTTTTCTCAATTGGCTAACTGTATTATATCTCAAGATATTTCAATGAAATTTTGAGAGATATCCTACCTGGGGGATGGTGAGTTATGGCTGATCTGATTGCTTATTTATATCTTATTAGAAAAAAAAGATATATAACGAATTTAAGAATTCTTTTAGTTTTATCCATAAAAAAACTATTCACTAGCAATTAATAACTCAACGGTTATGATAAACAACGAATTGCCATTCACTGTGTATTTCAACGGTCTTCTGTCGTGGATCTTTATTCTTCAAGATTTCCTTTCTACAATTTACCAAGTCTAAGAAAAGTGCTGCATTTATTTGTGCAGTTCAACAAAAGTATTGTTAACTACAGAGACGTAGGTAAGAGGGGGGTATGTGGTTATATTTCTCATTTGAAGGAAGCTGTACGGTACAACGACCGAAACGTTGTATTAAAAAAAGAACTAAAATGTGGAAAACAGTGCAAAAACATCTTTGAATATTGATGAACTCAAAATTTGAACCGAAATTATCAAATGGTACAATAGTTGATGATGATCTTCAAAATGATTTCAATCCAGTGACACAAACGGATAACATTTTCAGCGTACAATGTTATTATTGTAAAATGACATAGAGATACTTTCTTTCTCTAAAGAAATCTGATTGAAATAATAAAACGTTCCACAGAAGCCTAACCAACCAATGGATGTTGGTCTTAAAAACAACAATAACAAAATGCTAACATAATATTTGTATATCATGTTTTTATGACGTCGTATCATAAACTCCTCGGGGGTTAATAAACCAGATGTTCATGAACGGGAGGTCCCAAGGCGTCAACCCCAACAAAAGTCATGCTTATTAGAGTAAATGGTTTAGTAATATTCTCAAATTACTGGAATCTTCTTTTCTCTTTCTACAGTTTTGCCAATTTTCGTAGTGTTCTATCTTGTATTCTTTTAATCACACTTTATATAATAGATTATATCCTGTCACTTTTTGTACCTCTTCAACTTTTTTTTCATTCATTCTCTCTTTGTAATCAAGTGTCGTGTTTTTGTTTTGGTTATGCCATGCAAAAGCTGGTAATGGGCCCAGTCCTGATGGGAGATGTAGGCTCCATTTCAAAATGCTTATTGAGTATTTTTTTTTTTTAATAAAAGACACAAAGCAAGAGGAGAAACACAAAAGACAGCACTAAACCGCAAAGCTAATAATGAAACCATTTAAAAGATAATGATGTATCTTTTATCAACAAACATTGGAACAACACAAAGTGATAGCATTGATCTACTGTCAAAGCCGAATTTCTTGAAGTTTACTAAAGAAATACATTTGATAAATTTAGAATATAAGTTGGTTTCAGCTACTTACGTTCATTTATCTATATTATATCTGTATTAATTCTTTATGAATCTCCTTCAAAATATCAAGATTATAAGCTAAAGGGTCCCCCTGGCTTTCTTTACAAAATCAATATTTTTTACCGAAGCCCCCTTCCCTTTGCTTTCACCACGGGGAGTTGGTCCCCTCAAAATCGTTACTAAGCCATGTGTCAAATTATTGTTTTATGTTTTTTAAAACATTAAACCTGAGATCATGTTACGCCCTATTGGAAACATCCGTTCTTTCTTGCTCACTGAAGTTAGAGGAAAGTCAGTTAGTTCCACATTTGCATGAATCATTTACCTCTGTCAACAAAGTTTAGGAGGAGTACATATATTTGGCTGTGTCTCCCTGTCTTTCCGTCAGTACGTCTATCTATCTACTCGATATCTCTGAAAGAACGGAATGGGTTTCACTGAAATTTTATGGAGGGGCAGACAAAGGGGGTTCATGCCTAATTACAAAGAATCGTTTTTGATTGAGATATTTATCTGTGTTTTTTCTTCTTCTTTTTTTAATCTCATTTATATACATGCACACGACTGTCCACGTAATATCTTCAAAAGTTCTCCATGAATTTCTATGAAATATTGTTGTTGGTGGATAATAGGCTATGGAAGAAGTGATTCAATTTTGAGATGGATCCATGCACAATTATCTCCTCTTGGTCGTAGTTATATGTCCACACCACATAATATCATCAAATTTTCCTATCTGCCAACACGATATCTCCAAAAGTTCTGAACGTATTTCGACGAGGTTTTATGGAACGGTGGACAATAGGTCACAAAAGAATTGATTCAATCTTGGGGGGAGGGGTCACATGCACAGTTACCCCTATCCTGACTATGGCGTTGGTAGAGGTATGCGCTCTCTGAGTTCTTAGTTATTCTAGAATTTAGAATATTGGATCAGCAAGCTGAGTTCAGATTCTAGTTAAGACTGTATATACCCGCTTAGTGCAAATGCCCTTGGAAAATCTCTTGTCTGGGGGTAAAATAGCAGGAAAGACTCTCTAGCCTTAGTAAGAAAACTGGTCTAAGAGAAGGACAGCTCTGATTCCAAACAAGGGAGAGTAACTATCAAAGATCGGTCGCTAGTTTGACATACTTTCGACAGCTCCTGCAACCGAATCAATGCCAAACCCACACTTTTCTTTTGAGTATATCAGCAAGGCTGGAGAGAGGGATTTTGTCAACTAGTCAACCAGGGTCTCCATATATTTCGCCTGGGCTTGAACTTCAGAAGGGTCGCTCCAGAGTTGTTCCATTTTCAATCAAGTCCATCTTTTTCTTCTGATATCTGATAAATTTTTCCAAAAAATTTCAATTTGAAATATTTTTAAAATGCTGTAAACTCTCGTTGTACCGGCAGTCATTCTAACGGCACTACTTAGTGACACTCACGTTGTTTATATATCCTCGCAAAACCATTGTTGGAGATTAGGTTTGCAGCAACAGTACATGAAGATTTCAGGGCATCATTTTGGAATCTAGAATAAATAAATCCTTAGAATAATGCCACCTAAAGTAATATAGAAATCTCAAAAGAAAGAAAGTCTAATCAATTAAAGATTGGCTCAATTATATGAAATCCACCAGTTATAAGGGACAATTCAGTATAATGGCATTCTTAAATCCTCGACGGCCCCGTAATAACGGGAGTCTACTTCGATGCTCATACTTGCCATTAAACAAGTTCAGAATCGCAAAAGTCTGAATGCTTATGCAAGAACAGGTGTTCGCAAGGTGCAATGACTTCTAACAAACATGTGCTTCTTTTCAAAAATTTCGTTTTAAAAATGACATGATAATTCAAATAATTTTACTTACGAATTGTCCCCCGTCTCCATTATGTAACAGACATGAATTTGGGGGAGTTTATTTACCTTTAGAATAATCTTTTTTCTATAATTTATGAGTGTAAAGGTCTTTAAATAATGCTATTTATGTTTTTGTGTATACACCTGGAATCCTTGACTGATTTCCTATTCTCTATTGACGAAACCTGTTGTTATCTATTTTTAGCAATTCTACAAGTTGCTGTTCCCAGCATAAGTACTTTTCTAAACTTTTTTTGAAGATTTTGAGATCTTCGAAATCATCATCATCATCATCATCATCATCATCATCATCATCATCAATTCAACGTTTGTCGTTGGTCATAGCTTTCCCGAGGTTCGCCAGAATTCTCGATTGCAGGCACCGCTGAGCCATTCTTCCTGAACTTGTCTAAATTGTCGCGCTATCTTATCTTTTGCCAGTCGAAATTCCGTATATGATCTCTGGAGATTTACGCTACAAGTTGCAATATCAGTGATTATCTGAGATTCTTGCAACATGATCAACTCATTGCCATTTGGATTTTCTAATGAATTTTATGATACTTCTGACCCCTCCTTGTTCTTCGATATGATGCACTGTCTTGCAGTCTCTTAATGATGTTAAGCGTGATTCTCTCCTATGTACGTTGCATAGTTCTTAGTCTTTGAGAGTCAATCGTTTGGTTAGAACCCATGTTTCAGCTCCATTTTGAATTCTGCTACATTCTCATTTAGTTGATTCATCGAATGGATATGGTTAAAGGTCTAGTAACTTCATTCGAGGCCAGCCTACAACCCTCGAAGAGGTACAAACTGAACATCATTCAAGTCTACGCTCCACTTCACAATCAACCAAAGGGGAGATTTTACAACAACTCCACATTCATCATCATCAACCTTTCAACGTCTGTCATTGGTCATAGCTTTCCCAAGATCCACCAGACTTTTCGATCGTGGGCGTCGCTGAGCTATTCTTTCTGAACTTGTTTAAATTGTCACGCTACCCTATCTTTAACCAGTCAAAATTCCGCTAATGATCCCTAGAGATTCACATTACAAGTCGCAATATCAGTGGTTGACTGAGATTCTCACAACATGATCAACCATTTTACAACTTGAACTCCACATTCAAAGACATCAGATATACTTCAACACCATTATACCAGATTTCAGTGTTCAGGTTGGACTTGATAATGAAAATTGCGTCGGCAAGTTCGGATACAAAATACGAAATGGGAAAGGTTAAGATCTTATTGACCCGGAAACAGCGAACAGGTTCAAAATTATGAACATGTTCCTCTGAGAAAAAACAAATAGAAAACGGACTTTGAGAATCCATCATCCAAATTAAGAAAGACCCGGACTACATCTAAGTATACAAAGGTGTCATTACCAAGGATATGATATAATTCTATTCAAACACCTCGTCTGACTTGCAATGACATCACTTGGTTTCCATATCTGTTCAAGACGGATGTTGAGTATTCAGTGGTCCATCAACAGTAGCTTTCTAAATTTTGCATTGGAATGTATCTTTTTTATGTTTTTAGGTATGTGCCCTGAAAGTGAACATTTTCACAGTTTAGGGTGTTGTAAATGTTGCGAAACAATCAAACCTAAAGCAAGAAGATAAGAAAATAATAGAACAATTCCATTTTAGCTTTCGATCTGCCAATAATCTAGGCGTATCCCCCGAAGAAATAGAAGACAGTGACGGGTGAGTCGAAAGGGATGGATGGAATTGACAATCAAGTGTAATAAACAAATCACAGGCAAGTAGAAAATGGCTGCTTGGAAACGGGATGCTTACGTTTGGAAAGAGAGAGAAAGAGAGGGATGAAAGAGAGAGAATGACAAGTTATCCACGAAGAAATCCATATTGACATCTGACAAAAGCTGAACACTTGGAACTTTGCTCGTTTACAGCACCGGAAAGACTGACCTCTCGAATACGTCAAAAAGACCTGTACGGGGTTTTCTTTCTTCGTGTATGCAGATATGCCATGTCTCCAAGACAGAGCGGCTCCTCCAATGAAATCAAGGAGGTGCTAACAAGGTGGAATTGATAAGTGGGTCACTGAGTCAAATGTTGAGCTGTCACCTGGCGGGACCCCGGGGGAGGGGGCTCAGATCACTTGCGCAAGGGCCATTGCTACAGAGTCGAGCAGCGTCAGTATCGAGTTACTTACAGCTGATGAGCGGATGTTATGAATATGCCGCCGATACGCTGGATTCAGAAAAAGACGATGACACAACAAGAACAAAATTATACAGCAAGAATTCAACAATGAACTCTCAGAGTTCTTGTCACAGAAGCGCTCAAGATAATGGTAAATCATACTTCTCTGGGACGTGACCGAGCGGGCAACAGCATTGACAATGGACTCGGTAAGCTGAGTTCAAAATCAGGCTGGTTTTCACTTTGCTCTTATGTTCTTTGGATACACATGGTAAAATAGCGTAAGGTGAAGTGAGTGACAACACTTCAGGCGCCTGTTGCCTCTAATTCTATTTCATATATCAAACGAGCCGAGTAATAAGTAATTTGATACGTGGAGACCATGCAGGGACGGCTGAAGCTGTAGCCAGCGTAAGGCCAATACTTAGTTATCTAATCTAGCAATGAATTAGCAGAGCTGTTGTCACACTAATGCATAAGCTAATGGTACATAATACTTCTCTGAGCCTAGATTCTTGTGAAAGGCACTGACAATTTCTCCAGCGTCTTGGCTTTTAAGTATGGTGGCCAATGATCAAGTTTAGTAGTTGTCATTTCAAAATCGTGAAACTTGAAGGGGTAAGATGGATATTTAATGAGCTTATCTTAGTCTGTATTGTACCCAGATTAGTGACTGTCTGGAAATACCAGGTGTAGTCAAGACTACATGGGCTAGCGTTGCAGGGTATGGCCCATCGCCCCCTCGTACAATGTCTAGCGAGTAGAAAAGTCAGGAGTAGTTAGCGCAAGAACACGCCAGGATGTATTAAAGGGTAGTGACAGGCCAATTCAGAAAGTATAGGGGCCATGCAAAGTTTCATCGAAAAGTCAGACTTACTACATGACTACTATGTCATCCTATGTTGAAAGATGTGGAGTCTGATGAAGACGAAGAGGAAAAATAATCTTATACATATGAACAAACATTTATCATATGCATACACACGAGTGCATGCAGCCACGCATGAATATACTTATCTGCTTACATAATTGATAGAGTGATTTTCACTGTTTCTTTGTTCATATCAATGAGTTCTTAGATTTGCAGGTAACAATTTTGCTGATATAGATATTTCTTACCCATTATTTGGAACAATCGATTTGTACGCAGAAACAAATTCTGTGATTTCTTTGCCATGATTTTTAACTAGTGAATTAAAAATCATGTCATTGATTCACAGATTATTTCAAGGAAGTTTTCAGGAAGAGTAGGCCATTGGCTGAGGAAGGCTTAATTACATTCTGCACCGTATATTCTGTGACAATGGCATTAGAAGAGTTGTGTGCTTTTTGATTGTTTTCTAGGTACCAACGGAGTTGGAGAGGTAATATGTTCATGGAATTTATTCACCTTTGAAAAAAACTTTCTAAAATTTTGAAGTCTGACAACCTTCTAAAAATATTCTTTGTCCTAAATTATTTTGTTTTTGTTGCTTTTGGAAATATCACAAGACTGAAAACCATGATGAGTAATGTGTATACACACGATTACAAACTTGCAATTAGCATTTATAGCAGTGGTCAAAAAGAAAATTAGGAAAACTAATGCTTTGGATAAAGGGCTTAAGTTCTAATTTCATTAGCTGGACACCACTTCAGACCACTACTGTATATAAACAATATATATATATATATATATATATATATATATATATATATATATATATATATATATATATAGTGGTGGTCAAAAGTGGTGTTCACCCTAGGAAATTGTAACTTAAGCTTTTTATTCGAATCGTCAACTTTCTTGTGTCGGCCATCACCTTTGACCACCAGTTATGCCCCTTTCATTTCATTTCATATTTTAAGATTATTTTCAAGTTAGAGAAAGAACTAAGCATTTTCTTTTTGGTGCTTCAAAGCATGGATTAGAATAAAGCAATTGATGTCATCGTCATCATCATTAGTCTTTTAACGCCCGTCTTTGGATATAGAACTTTCCCAAAATTTTTCATATATCTCTATCATGGGTGTCACCAAGCCAATACTTTCTGAATTTGTCTAGTTCGTCTCTCCATTTGGTATTCAGCCGGCCTCAGTTAAGGATATGTTCTTTGTGGATCCATGTTATCAGTCCATCAGTTGTCTGCCATACTTGCAACATGACCATTCTATTGTCTTTTTGGTTTTTTCGATGGATTCTATAATGTCTCAGATTCCTGTTTTCTCACTGATATGTTGTGCTGTCTTGTGACCTCTCCATGTGAGATTGAGCATGACTCTTTTATGCGCACGTTGCATTGTTCTCAGTTTGTGGGTCTGTCCCTTGGTTAGATTCCAAGTTTCAACTCCACAGGAGACTATCGGGAGAATGCATTGGTTGTGTACTATTGTAATTAGGATTATTGGGCTCTTCTTGATCTTGAAGGTTGAGCTTGCTCAACTGAAGATTTGCCCTCCTAGAGTGATTCTTCGCTTGATTTATTCTACTTTTGTAGATTTCGAGTAGATTCGTCGTCCAAGGTAGGTGTAGTGGTCTACTTTCTCCAGTTCTGCGTCTTCAATTTTGATCGTTACTTATTTATTTCTGACGTTATTGTTGCACATTACTTTTGTTTTGTTTAAGTTCATGTGAAAGCCGACTTTCTTTGCTTCCTTCATTCAGTCTATTTAGCATTAGTTGGTGACCGTGGAGGTTCTCTGCAAAAAGGACGATGACGTCTGCAAATCTGAGGTTGCTTTTATTTTCCCAGTAAAGATTTCTGAAGGCAGGCTGTGAAGACTTTGGATGAGCTGGTATCACCTTGTTTTACTCTTTTTGGGAGCTGAAAGGACTCCGAGTTTTTATGTAGCCTGATAGAGGAGTTGCTGTGATCGTTTATATGTTACATTGATCTGACGTATACAGGATCTACACATTGTAAAGCGATGATAACGAAGGAGTGGAAGAAACCATTTGAAGATGAGGAAGTTCATCTGAAAAAACAAGAGAAGTTCCACTCTTCTCTTCTCGTCTCGTCTCTTTCTCCAATGGTGCAAAGCAACAAAAAAGTGACAAAAAAATAGGCTAACTTTCCTTAAAGATATTACATATTACAGCTGAGGAAGATCGTAGAATGAATTTACCGAACTGTTGAGTTTACGAGATTAAAGATAGAATTAGAGATTGGATTTTCCGACCAAATGTTGAAATTTCAGTACATCATCTCGAAGATATGGACATTGTAAGCTACAAAAGTGTTTTTCAGTCCCAAGCAAAAGATTCTAACAATACAAGATGAGTTTGAATGATGCATCTTGTTGCTTGTTATTCCCGAACACTTTCTTCTTTTTATCTTTTTTGAAGACGGCTTTTCAGCCATTGGGTAAAATTACTTACTTCGATCTGATTGTGAACTTACCTGGAACACTTGTCTCGTGCTGTGAGGCCGCCAGGGTCAGTAAAAGCAGCCAGTGGTGGTAGCGAAGTTGGCGTCGCAGCTGCAGTTGTTGCTGTTGTTGTGCGTCGAATTCAATGTCGACGGACAAAAATAAGTTGTAATTAGTTCAGAAAAGCGTACTCATCTCATTTGCAAGGGGAACTGATTTTGTTTCGGCCGTTTTGGGCAGAAGTAGGAAGCATACGGCACACGAAGTCTCTGTGATTGGGCCGTAAAATGTTTCTGCAATTGCTGCAAGGGGAATTGGTGGATATGGGGAAAACATCGGGAAAAGAAGATGCCCGTCCACTTACCAATCTCCCCCACCCCTGCACTAATCTGCTCACCCATTGGCAAGTTAGAAGAATATCCAATCTCGGAGCGTTTGCTCAAGCATGTTAAAGCTTGATTGTAAGCACCTCCTAACACAATACAAGGTAAACAAGTTGTGAATTATCACATGCATATATACACCTCTCCAGATCTGTACGTATGTATACGTGTATCTGTGAATTAAAGACGCTCGCTAAATCACATGCACATTTACCTCCCTAGATCTGTGTGTGTGTGTGTGTGTGTGTGTGTGTGTGTGTGTGTGTGTACGTGTGTGTGTGGATGTGAATCAGACACGCTCCCCACATCACAAGAAGAATCGAAATGAGGAAGTAGGGAAAAATAAAACAATATCCGAACACAAAATATTCGAAAAAAAAAAAAGCAAAGAAGAAAAGAGAATGAGACAAAAAGAGATAGGAAATCACATGCTTCAAAGTTTAGGACAGAAGAATTACAATTAGAACTTTTGAGGCAGTGGCTGCGTAAATCCAGGAAATTTGACAGACCTTCATGGGTTACGCACCTTTGTCGTCGTCTTCTATTCTCTTTTTTTCTCCCATACAATATCATTAACAGAACAAACAGAATATATGAAAACGAAGCGGCATTAAAGACCAAACTCGATAGTTTGAATGTGTTAATGAAAACTGCGAAATGATGGTCCGTACACCATCATCACATTCAGAGGATAATAAAAAGGGAAAAAAGAATTCGGCAGGAAAAATGAGGGGGAGGGGAAAGCAGAAGTTTTTGAAAAAAATAGCAAAAAAAAGTGAAAGAAAGGGAGGATGATAGAGAGAGAGGTGGATAGAAAGTGGGGGATAGTGAGGGAGAGAGAGAGAGTACAAGTTCTCTTGGATTTTACCATCTTTTATTCGGATTATTTGCAAATTAGACACCCTGACAGTTTCTTAAATGACTGGCAAGCGATTAGTAAGAAGTGTTGTAGATGAAAAGATACATTTGGGTTAGGTGTGTTAGGGTGTGTTCAGGAGTGTGTGGGCATCAACGTGGGTGGGGGATTACTGGAGATGTCGAGCGATTCGTGCTCTCTCTTCATCGTTGTCATTTGTTTGAACTTGGCAAGGCCGCATCGGAAACCATGGATAAAGATAGCAACGTCCCTCTCTCCTCCCCGCTCACCCTCCAATCCCCTCTCCACTTTCTCTCTCTCTGTCTCTGTCTCTCTCACTATCTCTCTCGCACCGACCGACCGACCGACACTGATGGCAGCATCATTTCTTAATTTGCCGTCCCAAGAAACGCTAAGTTAGGTCATTAGGAAGTGAACATTTTAGAAATGGCAAACGTCTCTCTTCCTTTTGTTGGTTAGGGTGTGGCCAGTGAGGCAGAGGGTGGGGTGGGGGACACATGCTTCTGTTTCCCTTTGTTGTCCCCCACCACCGCAACATGCACGTTGTCTCCGCCATTCCCTACCCTTATCACCAACCCTGATTCAGTGTTTCAGTCAAATGAAGTGAAGTGGGAGGTGAATTTTAGCAGTTTATGGTTGAGAAAGTTGAGAAAGATCGTTAAAAGAGATCAAAAGTCAGAGAGAGAGAAAGAGAGGAGTGAAAGGATTAAGGGAGAAGAGAGAATGAACGATAGAGACAAACAGCAAAGGATTGGGGGGGAGAGAAGAAACGAGGAAAAGATTGACGGAGAAAAAGGTGAAGGGATTGAGAGAGAGAGAGAGGGACGAGGAACTGATTTTATAGAGAAAAAGGAAATGGTAGACTGAGTGAGAGAAAGGGGGAGAAAGACAAACAGGGATAGTAACAGATATAGGAAAGTGTGAAGATAAAGTGTGAGGAGAAGAAAGGAGAAGTAATAAGATCAAAACAGAGAGAGAAGGAGAGAGATGGGAAAATGAGAGGGGATATAAAAAAAGAGGAGAGAGAAAGATAAGTTCATTAAAAGTAGATGATAGGTGAGATCTACACAGGTACAAATGAAAGTAATAGACTTTTAAAGAACCTGAAAGAGTACAAAGAGAGACATGAAAATCGAATATATAGAGATGGGAGAAAGGCTTGGATACAATATACTTGATGGTAAATGTTTATAAATAAGTATTGATAATATGAATATTATCCCCTCTGGCACTGGATTCTCTCCTTCTGCATAAGCTTCTTCCTTTTCCTTGAGGGATGGAGGAGGTCATTGGCGATCGGGTTGGTGCAGGGCAGCACCTTGCGTCGATCACGTCTTCGACGAACTGCCTTAATGAATAAAGAAAATATTATACAGGCCAGGTTAGTCACTCAATAGAAACCATCATGCGACCAATGTCTTTTGGCAGCATTCCATGTTGTGAGTGATCAATTAAAAAAAAACGGGTGGACAAAAAACTAAGAGAAAAATTTAGCATAAACATACATGGCAAATTGACCTTCTCTGCCAAAAAACTTCTTTGGGGGAATTTTAAAAAATGTTTTTTTTTTCTAGATATAATAAGGAATAAATGTTTAAATTTTCAGATCTCTAGCTACATTAGTGCAGTCTGTACGTCTGTATGGCGCTGGCCTACATAGCCAAACCAGCTTGAATACTGAGAGAAACCTATGTGGACAGTTTTGGCGGCAGGTTTGGTTGACAGTTTATAATTATACAAAGAAGCGAAATGAAAGACATTAAGGGGAAGATTAACGCTGAGAGAAAGTTTTACTCCAAATAAAAAGGGAAGAGGACATCAAAGTGATCGGGATGAGAGCTGATCTTGAAGACAGAAGGTAAGAATGGAAAGAAAATCAAATAAGTGACAAAGAAAAGAAAAAGGTAGAAATAAAGAGAGATAATGAGAAAGTTGATTGGATTGATTCTCGAAAGATAGAATGAACACTGATGACAAAGGTTGGAAGACTTTATAGCGATGGGCGAATTGTTTGAGAGAAAACAACCAGATAGATCGTTGGATAATCAAAAGTCAATGATGAGATTAAGCTAAAAAGCCTAAGACGAGAAGCTAAAAATGGAAACTAGTGCATAATGAAGAGAAAAGAGGGAGTGTATGGGACAGATGATGTAGATAAAGATAGGTAAGCAAAAGATGTATGGCTTATTTAGAATATATACATATACATATACATATATATATATATATATATATATATATATATATATATATATATATATATATATATATATAGTGCAGAAGAGAAAAAAGTATTATAACAGGTGTTTGGAATGATCTGATGTACAAACTGAATGAGAAAATGGTATAAAAACAGTGGAATAAAAACAAAGATAGATAGATAGATAGATAGATAGATAGATAGATAGATAGATAGATAGATAGATAGATTGATAGATAGATAAATATGTATAGTCTTGGATAGATAGGTAGATTGATCGGTTGGATGGTGACAATAGTGAAAAGCTGAAAGAAAAATTGAGGAAAACAAATACTAAGACACACAAAGAAAGAAAGAAGGAAAGGAAGATAAAGTAGATAATAAGATAAGTAAATCGTTAATGAGAGATAGGGAATATCTTGAATGCAAACAAAAAAAAAATAACAGCAAAGAAAATGGCTAATAAAGAACCCCGATAATAAAAGACAAGTTTAAAGAAGGACAGACACCTAAAAAGGAGGAAAATAAATAAGAAGTCAGGAGAGATAATGAGAGAGGCAATGTTTAAAGGATATAAGTAAAAATATAGATCTAGAAAAATAATAGCTGAGTCTAAGAATCAAGGTAGATGGATAATGAGAGGTAGGTGCGGTTCAGTGTCTGGCACTGGAAAGCTTTGGTGATAAAATTAGGCAGGTTTATTTGAGTCGAACACAGAAATTGGACTTGTTTGGAAAAGTGCATGTTTTTCTCGGAAATAAATAAGTAAAGAAAAGTTTATCTCTTTGTGAGAATGGTAAGAGAATCACTTGTGATTGCGTGAAGTCTGGTTGAAGAGGCGTTGCAGAGGAGGGGAGAGGGGGAGATATTCAGAAAATCCTCACAGGCTCTCAAAAGCTGTATAAATAGCTGTTCATCTATTGCATTTCTACTGATATCATATATAGGATTTATTAGTGCCTACATGAATTGGTTGAATAATAATTCTGCCTTTGAGTTTGTTTTTCACCAATTATATTGATAATGCATGTTTGTTCATTGCAAATTTTCCTTTCTCATCAAATCTCATCAAATGTTGTATTTTACCCTTCAAGGGACCCCTACACTAGGTCCCCAAATCTTTTGCTACGTCACAGTGCGTGCAAAACACTTGGATAAAGCTTCATTAAGTTCAAACCCAATTGCGAGTATTCTATTTCCTTATCGATAAAAAGATTTCCAGTCGTTATTATCATTAATAAAAAGCTCAGACGTGCACTGGCTAACCTTTGGCTTTGTTATCATCTGACGGTGTATTATAGATTTGGGTCATAATCACGAATAGAGAAAAAATTGTCATAAAATGTCCTTCTTCCATTATAGAAGAACGGGATTCATTGTTTAATTCGATATTTATTAAGATGTCATAAAATCAAATGCCTGTAAGGAGCGCCAGATTTGATATTCTAAACCAGTAAGACAACCAAGGAAGACCGGAAGATACACGATCGAACCGTTGTGAAAACAAGGAAATTAGTCCGAATAAACTACAAGAGAAAATTCAAGTTTTATGCATTCACGTGGTAACGCAGTAGTGTCCCTTTACGGCGCCGCTGTTGGGGTCCAAGAAACACAATTGAACCTCAAATAATAACTGTAAATGAAGCTCAAATAATCAAAAATCAGTTAAACAAGTTCACCTGTCGATGAAGATGTTATTTTCTTCAAACAATCAAAGAAATTATGAGAAAAACACCGAGAAATTATGTGCCAATTAATTGCAAATTGAAGAAATGCATTATCTTAGTCATATTAAGTAAGTCCTTTGACAGAATTTTCATTGCAGTTTTCTGGACGAGTGGGCGACAATATAGCCAAAATGCTTGGGCCCACAACACATCAGCCTTTTCTCGTGAACCACGCTATATCGAGGAAATCCTATAAAGAAAATGAACTGGGCGAAGAATTTTACTTGACGCTATTGAAATAACAGCATAAAACAACTGCCGGCTTTTTAGTCAATTATATCCTACTGTTCTTTTCTATTCTATCATTAATTAAGGACAACACAGAGAGTTGGTAAGACAAAATAAAATTACCTGGCAAAAAATTGTTAATGATCTGGAAAGGTGTTTTAACCGGAACAATTTCGTGTAACCTCGCTAATTATGTGAACGATTCCTTCTGGTTGATAGATCACAAGATTTTTTCCTGTAATTGATAAGAAACATTACCCATAATATAATGTCTTTTAGACTCAGGTCTGGGTTAGCCGCAG